>SNQJ01S0188783.1:0-18221 GCA_010110895.2 Picea sitchensis
TTATTCAATTTGTGATATGAGTGCGGTTCTACAAAATTTTCCGCCAGATATTCATTATGTTTAAGATTAAATGCAGTCGTAGGCTGGTAGCGTGGGCTATACTTTGGTCTATCAACGATTTTAAATTCCTGTTGTTGAATCGACAAACATGGTATAAACGTATGTGGAACAAAACATTAAATGGCCTATTGAATGGTAGAATCCGATATTATCTCATGCTGAAAACATCCCATTGTTTCGCTAATTTAACGGGTAGATCGGGAGTCGAGGATTTTCTTTAGACAATATTTGTTGATATTTCTTGGAAAAAACTCTGACGCCGATCCATATTGTCATATAGAGCTTACGTGGAAACACTGACTAGGACACATGGAAGCCTAAGGTGACTTGGGATGAAAATAGGCCGTATGAATGCCTACGCGACAAAGACACGTGGCGCTTGAGATTGGCGTCTTCGTTTAACCGTGTTATTTAGAATCAAAGACTTTCATTAGCTAAGCATTTTAACAACAGGTTCTACCCTTTTGATTCCTAAAAGTATCAAGGATCGACGATCCATGAAAATTTTAAACAAGTGTTCCGAGATTAATTCCCTCATTAATTTTCGATGCCAAAAGTGCATTGGAGATGGACGTGTTACTACGAAAATTTTAAACGATTTAACCCTTTGAGATTTCACCGACCTCGAAAAAACGCATTCGTAATCGTCTATCGGGGGTTCATCATGGCCCATGTCAATGTTTCGACCTCTCGTATTTCACTGACGTCGATGGGAAATAGTCCAATTCCCGAATCTTCTTTGCTGACAACTAGCGCAAAGTTACTCTAACTTTTATCGATGTCGACGATAGATCGACGATCGACAATTAATGTTACTATCAGGGTCATTTTCTTTCTCAGATTTTTCCAACGTCAAACATAAGTGCACTAGTCACAATTTAGCTGGAGATTCTTAGTTATACTGCCAAGTTTCTTTAAACACAAAGGTTTCACATTAACAGGTCCAAACAAATCTGATTTGATTGATGAAGAGACATGAAAACAAAATTAACAAACCCTCCATAGTGGACTCAGTTCAGAAAGAAAAAAAAACAAAAAACAAGTGGTACCCAAAATAGACAAAATTTCATAAAAGATTTTAGGGTGTGTTGAGTGCAAACCACTCCTAATAGGAAAGGAGTCAGGGAAAAATTGCAGTCTGTCATGTGAAATCTCTCAAGGAGATATCATGCATACTTGTCCTGAGATAGTTTGATTTCTGATGCATCCTGATTGATCTCAAGTCCAAGGAAGAAATGTAGCGGACCCATGTCCGCCATCAAGAACCTGTCATGCAAAATCCTCTTGAATGAAAAAATCACTGAAGTCGAGCAACCAATGATCAACAAATCATCAAAATATAGAACTAGGATTAGAAGTGAATCARCTATCCTRAGAATGTAAACATTTGGGTATGATTTACAATGTACAAAGTTCAGTGACAACAGGTAGGAGTCCATCTTGGCATACCATGCCCTCAGATCCTGATTGAGGCCATAAAGAGACTTCTTCAKTCAACAKACCAAAGACATTATTCACATCCATATAGATCTCTGCAAAGAGATCGCTGTGAAGAAAGGAATTATTCACGTCCATCTGATGGAATTTCCATCCCTTGGTTTCCGCAATGGCAAGTGTCAAACATATGGAATCCATATTCACTACTGGAGAGAAGGTCTCATCATAGTCAATGCCATGCACCTGCTTAAATCCTTTGGAATATAGCTTGGCTTTGTATCTRTTAACCTGTCCATCTGCTACGCTCTTGGTCCTGTAGACCCATATTCACCTGACAAGTTTCCTTCCTGAAGGAAGGGAAACCAGATCCCAAGTTTGGTTCTCGAGGAGGGAGTTGTACTCCTCCTTCATGGAGGATTTCCAAAAGGGATTTCAAGCAGCCTCACCATATGACTGTGGATCTGAATACTGAACCAAGAAAAGATGTCTAGGCGACATCGGTTCAGTGGAAGTGAGTGCAAGATGAGTCTCCTCAAAATAAGATTGAGTCCTCCTAGTATCAACTGGATCCCCAACAAGATATCTTGCATCCTGAAGAGTAGTCTTGGCCCACTTGGGCCTCTTCTTTGTCTCTACATCTGCATATGCATGCATTGACTCTGCATTTAACTGTACTCACTCTGTGTCTGGCTTGTATGAATCCTCTGAATCATAAATCTCATATGAAGAAGAGTCGACATGTGCATTCTCATCATCTATGAAAGGTGGAAGAACAAAAGTGTCTACATGCGGTTGTTGAGGTACATGCGATACACTTTCCTCGAATTGGACCCTTTGCTCAATGATAAGTTGGTCCAAGAAAATATCAATGATTTTGTATCCCTTCACACCATCGAGGTATTCAACAAAGATACACTTTGTGCTATGTGGATCAAGTTCCTTCCTCTTCTCATAGGGAACACTGGCCCATGCATGTGAACCAAAAATATGGAAGTGGGTCACTTCTGGTTTGAGGCCGCTCCAAGCCTCATAGGGGGTATTATCCTTGACATATATATGGGGAGATATTTTTTGGACGTAGGTTGCACAATTAAGTGCTTCAACCCATAATCTTTGTGGAAGTGACTTTGTATGTAGCATGCAAGATGCCATCTCTTTTAAAGATCTATTTTTCTGCTTAACAACTCCGTTTTGTTGAGGAGTACAAGGAACTGTGTGTTGCAACTGAATCTCTGTCTCATGACAAATATTTTGTATTTCATGGTTGACATACTCTCCCTCACTATCTCTTCAGAGGAATTTGATTTTCTTTCTTCATTGTGTCTCAACAATGGATTTGAAATCTTTGAGGTGTTGAAAGACCTCTGATTTTTGCCTAAGAAAGAAAATCCATGTGAAGCATGAGAAATCATCAACAAAAATGAGAACGTACCTTGATTTATTGATTGATGGATGCAGAAAATGGCCCATGAGGTCACTATGGATCAGATCTAAAGGAAAGGAAGCCTTCTAAGTATTTCCTTTGCCGAATTCCTCTTGAGGATGTTTTCCAAGAACACATCCCTCACAAATTCCTTTGGAGAAGTGGATGTCAGGTAGACCATCAACCATTCCCTGCTTGCTAAGTTGTTTCGTATATCGAAAATTTAAATTCTCAAACTTTTCGTACCATGTCCTACTACTTTCATCAACATGGGTAAGAAATAATCCATAATCTAGTTCAATAAATTTAGAAAATGTGTAGAGACTAGATTGATGATTTACCTCACTAGTAGAAACCTTGGAATTGGTTTGTAAGTCATAGATATCCACTGCATTAGGTTTGAATATGAGTCTCTTTCTGGTGCCTGAGTTTTTCATCTGATACACAGAGAGAATATTGACAGAAAGTTTGGGAACGTGTAGCAAATTCTCGAAGCTTCTGTTTGTGATTTCAATTCTTCCTTTGCAGGTGACCTCAATTAGAGAGTTGTCCTCCATCAGAATAGAACAACCTTTTCATGCATCCAATGAAGAATAAACTTATTTTGTGGTTTCCATGTGGTGTGATGCACTTGAATATATGATCCAAGCATCGGGAGAGGAGTTGATAGCAATCAAAGCATGGATAGAATTTCCTTTCTTGAGATTATGATCTTTTGGCTTCTTCTTCTTGGCACCCTCGGGGATGCAATCTCCAAGGTTGTTTTGTTGAAGTATTTGGGTTATTTGATCTACTATTTCTGCATACATGCATATTTTGGATGGAATACTTTATGGTAGTAAGTGCGTTTCTCCCCTTTTCTTATCTTTCCACCTTTTGATCCAGAGGCATCGTTGAAGGGTTTTGATTACCCTTCCTTCTTTGGATTTGCATGTGCCTTACTTTTGTATGTCTTTAGATTTCTAATATTAATGACCACTACCATCTTGCACAGTAAGTGCATGCACCTTTGGGCCTTTGATTTTTCCCATATTGATAAGCTTGTTCTGCTCTCATGTCAAAGAATCGATAAATGCCTCAAGAGAAGGCATATTCTAGGTGGATCCAAAGGTGAGCCTAACTGAATTAAATGTAGATACAAACACTGAGTATTTCAGACCAAGTTTGGAGAGAATGGTAAGAACCATTTGTTTCTCCTCCTTATATTTATCAACTTCGCAAGCCTTGAGTTGTGACAATGAATCCTTATATTCGGTAAAGACATCTTGGAGATTGTCGAAGTTTTTGGATCCAAAGTGATAAATTACACCTCGATCATGTGTCGCCTCATCTCGTCCTGTTTGCCAAAAATCCCTTCCATGGTGGTCCAGGCTTCATTGGGAGTTTTACAAGAGGATATGTGAAAGAAGAGTTCAGGAGAAATGAGACTGCAAATAGTTCCAAACTCTTCATCCATTCGATTTAGATACTTGGATTTTTATATGGATGATGTTGGTTCGGTTCTTTGTTCATGGTTAACCTGTATAATATTATGCCTCAAATATGCATTAAATCATCTTCTCCTTCCATGGAAAGAAATTGTACTGTGTAAGAATGAATTCTTTTGGAAATTCCATTTTTTTGCTGTCTTCAGTCTTCGGTACCTGCAAAAATAATTTGGTGTGTCTTTTCCCTAACAATATGTCGGATCTGATACCATGAAAATGTGTTGAACCTGCACATAATAGATATAGCTAGAAAATGGAATACACAATTTGCAGAGAAAATATGAGAAAAGAGAATAAGGATATCTCATTAACCAAATGAATGAATGATAATTTACACATGATATACTCTGTATAACTCAAATGATTCATAGTGGAGGAGAATACAATGCGCCAAAGTGGTGGTCTGGAAGTGATCACAGACACACACCAACAATTCTGAGGAGTAAAGCGCCGTCCCTAGTCTAGTCTCAGTGGAGTTCACGTGAAATCGAAGCACCACACATGTCACGGGATTAACTAGTCTCTAGGTATTGGTTAACTAATTGTGAAATAAGCATTGAAGTGAGGACAAGATCATTTAGATCATGAGTAATGTGCTGAAATAGCGTGAAGTGAGGACAAGATCATTGAATCATGAGTAATGCGATAGTTTGGTGATTATCCCAAGGACAATTCACATTAGATGGTGATGATCTCAATGTTTCATGGTGATAATCCCAATGTGGCATCTAGACTCCACTCAACTAATCAAACTAAAGTGTGAATTGAAAAGAATATTCTCCCTACACTATAAGAGACTGGATAATGACTAATAAACATAGGGAAAAACTTAGGAAAAATAAATCCTAGGTGTGTGTGAAGTATCTCCAATAGAAAAGGGGCTTAGTGCATGAATGAAGTAAATGCTCGGGTTTTGAAGGGAAGGTTAAAGCTGATTTTAGGGAGTGCTAATATTAGGAACCTATGTGTATTGAAATATGAATTGGGACAGGGACAACATGATCAAGAGAGCAGTTGGTTCGAGGATTTATGACCACTGTAAAGGGTTTATAACAACGCTAAAGGAATGAGGTGATAGTAGAGTTATTTGGAACTCTGTATCTGTGGGGTTTTTACCTGGAGGCCATCATCAAGTGGTATCAAAGTGTAGTAATGATCTTTGGATAAGGATAATCTTCAAATTTGCAAATTGTAGAAGGAAGTTGTTGAAGATTAATGACAATGAACAAACTATTCAAGTTAGGTGGGATATGGAAGTAAGGTATGTGTTTTACCTTTAGATTTTGAAGAGTCATGTATTGAATATTTTTGTGTAAATGGATAAGAATACATGATAAAGAGACAAATTTCAACAAAGGAAATTTGAGGTTGCATAATTAAGGCCATTCCAACCAAGAAGCATAGTTGGGAAGAGATGTTTGGAAGACAATATATTTGAACAAATATTGCTGGTAATGTATTTTACGAATTGAGATCAATCTGGTAAAGACAATATTTATGTGTGTAGGTAGAAACAACAGGAGAAGAGGAATTTGTGACATCCTCTACACCTAGTAAGTTGTGAAAGAAAGAGGAAGGAAGAAGAATCTTTAGAGGAGAGAGGCTTGTGGTAAAAGGACCCTCACAACAAGGAGAAGCTATGATAATTTCTTGAAGAAAGAGGACTAGTGTAGTTCTCAAGAGGGAGTGAATGGAGTGAAGAAGCTTGCAAATTTTTAAGTTGAGGAGAAGAGGAGTTTAGAAGGTTCTATGAGACAAATATGTTACTTGTTATATGAATGAGTTTAAAATTATTTAAATTTGATTAATTTTTAGTTTGGCACGGGGTTGGGTTGGGGCTTAGCCCCAACCTGCGGTTGTATTGTATACCATATGACCCGTTATATATACGGAGGCACGTGCATATTTCAAATGGAGTGCAGCCTCGGTTTCGAGCGCCAATGCATATGACCTTAATATTTGCGTGCGGGAATTGGTTTAAACAGTTACAATGCTGCCACTTGTTGGTTATCCATTCGCCTTTGAACAGAGCCCCTTTTGCGATAGCGCGAGGTCGCATGGACCCTTGTGACCACGGCCTTAGCGGTTAGGGGTTGGGCATGCCCTAACCGTTTGATAGTTTGCACCGTTATGCGGTTGCATGCCGGTGCTAGGTTTTAGCATGAATTTGAGCGTGTGTGCTAGGTTGGACACACAGAGGTGTGTTTTGACGAACCAGAGACAACAAGCTTGAAGGAAGAGAATGGCAGGAGGCCTATCTTCTTCATTTTTTGGCCAAATGAGGTGCCGAAAAAGCCCAGCTAGGGGTTTTTGGACGTTCTGAATCCATTGGCACTGTTTTCAAATCCATTTGAAGACTTCTTTTGTAGGTTTTTGACCATTGAAGTTTCAGGAAGCTCCAGGGAGCTTGAAGCCCTCATTGTTTGAGGTCATGCTCAGATGAGCCCATGTTTGTTTTCTGTGATTGAATAACCATTTTTGGCTAATTATTATGCTATGAACACTTTGGGATAGGTTTTAGATCCATTTGAGGACTTTTACAGGTGTTTTTTCCACAAAGAAGCTCAGGGAAGCTTAAGGCCACATGTAGAGAGGTCATACCCGGATGAGCCATGATCCGTTTTCAGAGTTTTATTAGTCATTTATGGGGTTTTTATGTATTCTGAACCCAATGGTACAATCAGTATTTCCATTGGAGTTGAGTAGTATCTTGTAAAAAAATCTTTGACAAATTAATCCCAGAGAGCCAAGTCCATTGATGGAGGCTCAATGAGATGTAGCCCAGAGAGGGGTGAACTCCTTTATCATGTTGTTCTTGTTGTGAGTGTTTGCTGGTTATTATTTGTTGCAAGTTATTTTTTGCTGTTGTATTTATGAAAACAACATATTTAATATTGCAAAGACCTCACACATAAACATTTAAAAGAAGAAGCATAAACTTGACACATAATCTATCTTGCATATTTTAACACATTCAACAAGGTCTTGTAAAGTTTTATTTTAATGAAGTAGAGGGTGCTTGCATAGCATAACAAGTCAGCCCCCTATTTTCAGATCAGTCGAGCTCATGAGAGAAACCTTGATGAGGTATTGAGTGGTGAGGTGTAGAGACTTTCTATAGAGGAAAGGATTGATGCAACTCACAATGGATAAGGAGAAGTTCACAAGGGAAGAGATGGAGATGACTATTGATAGTCATGTCAGGGGTTCAGAGAGAAGCCACAGTAAAGGGAAAGTGAATTCCATAGAAATTCACAAAAATAAAATGAGCCAAGAGGAAATTTAAAAATATCTCGTTGAGTTAAAGGAATGAATCAATGTGGTTATGAAGTTGTTACAAGAAGAAAACCATAGATATGGTTGAAAATTGAGGAGGAAGGTTAAGTGGCCTATTGAACATATATATGCGAGGAATCTAAGATATATCTTGAATTACATATGGGATTCTTGGATCATAGAGGAAGAACTCAGAGAACTCGAGTGTTACACATTATTTTGGTCACCTCAGTGATCAATTGACAACATGTGCTCATGTTTTTTGAAAATATTAAAAGAGACTTTCTCCACGAGAAAAGTGGTTTGATTTTCCCCTTTCAAAAAATATAACATAGAAGGTCATCGCATCCTGTTGTATGCATGGGGTGTGACGATGCCTGATTGTCGCACTCTTCACTAAAACTAGACTGTGATGTTGTCGCATCCTACTTGTGCAAAGGGTGAGACGAGGATTAAGCAAAGAAAAAGTCAAAATTCATGAATGTTCTAGAAGGGAATCTTCCAGAAGATGAGGTGACCACTGATCGGTTTGGATATTACTCGCTTCTTTGATTTAGTGGGATCATCCTAATCTCCTCATCCAAATCTCTTTCACCCTATATAAAGAGGGATCTCTCATGGAAAAGGCTAAGGTTGAATAGGCTAAGGTTTGCAAGAGCTTTCATATGCATGAAGAGTTCTACTACAGATTATGCTTGAGAGATTTGCTTTAGTTCACCAAGTCAGATTGTGGATCTTCTTCATCCAAGGCATTGGAGAAAAAATGCGTGTGTTGGATAAAAGAGCCATTGAAAGGGGACCTTGCAACATCAAGGCATGAGTTGTATTCTCCACTTTCCATTTAATATAATGCAACAGTACATTTCTTCCCTATAAAAGTGTCTTAACTTTTATTGTATAACTCCTTGATTTTATACATAGAATTCATTGGAATATATATATCTTTGTTCTCTCTCTCTCTCTCTCTTTTGTTGGTTTGTACTTTTTAAAATAGGTTCACCATCTCATAAACTAAAATAAGGAGAAACAAGGACAACACTAGCGAGGATCAAGCGTTGTTTAAAAGATATGCCACTTATACCTCTCTAAACTAGTTTATATGACAATGACGTTTAAGGTGAAGTGTGTATTTTGTCTTGTTTTGTTCTAGTTTCATGTGGAAGTTAGGGAGATCTATTTGTGTCTACACTTACCAATTAATATGAAAACAAAATTGGAAACCATATTGGGGATACGACTTTTTTTGTTTTTTGTTTTTCCTCTTATTTTCTTTTATCTTGCCTTCTTTTGGTTAATTTCATTTTCTGAGTCTGTGGGTGACCCATATTGACTCCCTGGGTCTGAAAGTTCAATGAGAAATTTTGTATTTCTTACCTTTTTTATTTATTTTAAGAGATCGTTGCATTGTACCCTATTGATATCCCACAACGATCCTATGACATATCACTCTATTGGTGTAGACTAGTGCGGCGACGTTTCATTGTACCTTATTGACAACATGTGACGATCATGTATCACCACAATGTGCTCCACTGCAACCTGCGACGATTCCTGTAGGAATTGTTGGTTGATAGCCATTTTTTTTTCTCTACCTAGATTTTCCTCTACTGTCTAGGATGAACTTCTGACACTAGTGAATGATTTATTTATAACTTTGAAGCTTGCATGTGATTGATTTTCGAAAATTGAAATTATTCTTTTCACAAGGATATAATCTCGAGATCTTGGTCTTGAGTGCTTTTTGTTTTTGTTTCTTGTCACAAGGATATAATCTCGAGATCTTGGTCTTGAGTGATTTTTTGACAAGGAATCCTTGATTTATTTGAAGTTTTGGATTGTTTTTACTTTCTCGATTGTTCATTGATTGAGAGACAATTGTTTTTTGTATTTGAAAAAAGGTTTTCTTATCATTTCATTTTTGTCTACATTGTGAGTTTGATTTGGGAATAGTGTAGAGAAATTTAATCCTTTTTAACCATATAATTCAAGTGTTATATCAATGTAGCATTATCATCCAATAACTACAGAGTAAATAAACAATGAACAAATGAACAATCATACACATACATTGTACACAAGTGTTTTACATGGAAACCCAAAGTGGGAGAAAACCAAATAATTATTTTTCTTATACGTCTTGAAGAATTACATTCATTGGAAGCACCAACTTCCTTTGTTTTCCAGCTGCAACCGGAAGGAGGCTCCAACCCCCTTGTTTCTCAGGCTACAAACTGAAGGAAACTCCAACTCCCATATTCTCTGGCTACAACCAGAAGGAGGCTACAACCCCCTATGTTCTCCGACTACAACCAAAAGGTGGCTACAACCACTTGTCCTTGCCCCGTCCAACCGCCCTGAAGTAGAAGTAGAATTATGGAAGCATTGTCACACTATCAATGTGATATGTACCAAAATAAACCTGTACCAATAAACCTGAACCATGCATCAACCTATACCTCAACCTGTACCATAAACAAGTGCATCAACCATGCACCAACCTATACCAAATAACCTGTAATCAACCTGTACCCTAAACAAGTTCATCCAACCATGTACCAAGTATGTACCAATCATGTGTCAACTATGCGTCAACTATGACTCATCAATATGTACCAAGATCATTAACTATAAACCTCGTGTATGTGCCAACTCATCAACTACTTGTCTCAACCATGTACCTAACATGTAACTCAACAAAAATCCCTCATAAATATCATCATCCAAATATGATTTGTAACTCTATAATATACCTGGTGTATATGATCACATTCCTGCAAACCTTCCTTAACTTTAACAACAAGAGACTAGCATTTTCATCAAACTTTTCTTTAGTCTCACATGACTAGTTTTGGATTAGTCAACAACCCTAACTTGAAATAATCATAACTATGTACCTGTAATGAATAAAGATCTTAAAACGATACACAATGTTCTTCAATGTTTTTTATACAATTCCTCCAGGTGTCACTACTTGGAACCTCTCAAAAAAGGAGTTATAGCAAAAATGGGATACCTTGTTGAATTCTGACTTATTCTAGAGAGTGACCTTGTAGAGCGTGCCCCACATGAAATATTTGTTGAATCAATCTAAAAATGTTACACATGATAATAAATACTGTACTATAACCAAAAAAATTGGTCTTACTAAATTTGGATATGTTTTGAATAAGTTATGGCATTTTTACCTGAAACACCTTTTTTAGACTAGTTTCAGGACTAGCCACAAACCCTATTTTCCATGGAGTGTAACTCCAAAAATACAACTCACAAGCTGAATGTTTTACCATAGATACTTTGATATGTTTCCTCAATGTCATAGCAATTTCACGGTCTGAATCATTCTAGAAAAAAATTTATTTCGAAAATGATGAGATGACCTGTAAATAACATACCTTAGAAAGCATCATCAAAATAATTTATCCTCCCTTGAATTCCAGCCTTCTTTTATTCACCTTCCCTCTGAAATTTGGCTTAGATATCGTTTGGTTACCTCATTCACGTATAGATATTCAATATGCTCAAGTGTGATGTAAAATGAGAGAGCCTTGCCTCTTATTTATACTCTCCATCTTCTAGGTCACTTAACCGATTTATAGGTCATGCAACCTATTTTCATCATTTTTAGGGTTAACCACTTTCCATAATTAGAGATTTCTCCATTATTTTATCATTTAAATATTCCTTCTTGACTTTGTCACCTCACTTTATCATTTAAATAATCTTCTTTGATTTTGTCACTTCACTTTATTATTTAAATAATCCTTCTTGACTTTGCCACTTTACTTTATCATTTAAATAATAATTTCGTCTTTGTAATCTCTTTGACTTCTTTGACATGTTGGGGCTTCAAGCCAACATATGCGGGTCCTCCAACTTTGTAAGGCCATAAATTTCAAACCGTGAGGAGTTATGTGATGTTCCACATACCACTAGAAATGGCATGACATGTACTATCCATATATAATAGTATTACCTTCAAATATATTAAAACACATACCATTATACATGAAACAACCTTGGGTCCATTACCCAAACCTTTGTGCTACCAGAATTTGCTACCAGACTTTCTTCAAGGGTTGAAATCAATGACAACCAACCTTAATCAACAATCAACCCCTTTGACATTGATGGAAACACTCTGATGCAATACTGAAATCATTTCATGCAATATTGAAATCATATCACTCATGATCCCCCTAGAACCATGCCTCTGTCCTCTGCATATTTGTGATGATTACTCCCCCTGGAATCACGCCTCTGTCCTCTGCATCTGATAAATGTCTCCCCCTTTTTCATCAATGGAAAATGTATCTTTCCATCTAGGGTTGCTCCCCCTAACTGAACTATCCTCTTTATGGTACTTCCTCGTGTACATCTAAGACATATAAGATAAGAATTCAAAAACATTCATTTTGGATTAGAAATAACTCCGAGTCTCTGATGAAGATACTCCAAGGCTTCCCATGGAAGTGGTTTTGTAAACATGTCTGCCACTTGTTCTTCTTTTCTGCAACTTGTTCCTGTAGAAAGTGATACTCGATTGGAATATGATTTGTCTTGGAGTGCATCACTGGGTTCTTTGAGATATTGATGGTGCTTTTATTATCACAATATATTGGAATGGGATCATCATACTCAACTTCTATATCTGTTCTATTTTTTTTCATCCAAAGAACCTATGTACAACATGCTGCTACTGCAATATACTCTGCTTCGACTGTAGATAGAGATACCGATGATTGTTTCTTGCTTACCCATGATACTAAACACTCAACCAAGAAGAACGCTGCTCCACTGGGGCTTTGTCGGTCTTCAATACAACTCGTCTAATCTACATCTGGTAGGCAATAAGAGATAGATCCTTTCCTTTGGATACCATAATCCAAACTCTTCTGTTTCTTTGAGATATCTGAAAATCCTCTTCACTGCTAACACATGTGATTCCTTTGGTGCTGMTTGAAATTGTTCCACCTGTTCAACTGCCTGCATTACATCTGGTTTGGATGCTATCTCATATAGTAGGCTACCMATCATTGACCTGTATTTCCTTTGATCTGTATACTTTGAATCATCATCTTTGCTTAACTTGCAACTGGTTTGCATGGGAGTGATAACTGGTTTGCAATCTTCCATTCCGAACCTCTTTAGCATTTCTATGATATACTTGGTTTGAGAAATAAAAATTTCGTGATTGCTTTGACGTATCTGAAGTCCCAGAAAGAAGGATAGTTCTCCAAGTAATGACATTGCAAATTCATTCTGCACATCCTTTGCAAATTTCTGGCTTAAACTGTCATCATCACTACCAAAAATAATATCATCAACATAAACTTCAATTAATAAAACATTACCTTGAATTACCTTGATGTAGAGGTTGTTGTCTGTACTTCATTTTCTGAACCCTGCTTGTTGTAGATATTTATTCAGTCTAGAGTACCATGTTCTAGGAGCTTGTTTTATACCATACAAGGCCTTCTTTAATTTGCACACATAGTCTGCATTCTCTGACAACTGAAATCTTTCTGGTTGTTCAATGTAGACTTCTTCAAGTTTCCCATTCAGAAAAGATGATTTTACGTCCATCTAATACACTTTAATATTTTTGGAGCATGCATAAGCTAAAAGCAATCGGATTGCTTCCATTTTGGCAACTGGGGAAAATATCTCTTCAAAGTTGATTCCTTCAACCTGTGCATATCATTTACATACCAATATAGCTTTGTTCCTTGTAATCTGTCCATTTTCGTTCAATTTATTCATGTATACCCACTTTGTGTCGATCACATTCTTATCCTTTGGTCTTGGAACCAATTCCCAAGTGTCATTTTTATCTATTTGATCCAATGATTCATCCATGGCCTTGTTCCAAAATTCATCCTTGTTGGCCTCTTCAAAATAGGTTGGTTCAATCGTAGATGTGAGTGCAAGGTGTTTTTGTTCTGGTGAACAGATTCTTTTTCTAGTCTCAACTACTGCATCTTTGTTTCCGATAATTTGATCTGAAGGATGATTCTTCTGTACTCATCTACTAGGTGTCTTTGGCGACACTTGGTGAACTTTCTCTTCTACTTCGGTCGAATTCTCTTCATATTTCTCTTCTACTTTCTTTTCATCTTCTTCTCCTTCTTCGAAAAGCTGTTCCATTGATTCATTTTCTTCTTCCTTTGATTCTGATCTTTTTGTTTCATCAATTGTTACGTTGATGCTTTCTATAACTTTGTTCAATCTCAGATTGTAACACTTGTATGATTTCCTTGTACTTGAGTAACCAACAAGTACTAATTTTTCCACACGAGAGTCAAACTTTCCTATTTTTCCATCTTCTCTTTTGATGTAGCATTTGCTTCCAAAAACTCTGAAGTGCTTTACATTTGCTGGTTTTCCTTCCATAGCTCGTAGGGAGTTTTTTCAGTGTTGTTTCTAAGAATTACTCTGTTTTGAATGTGAAATGTTGTATGCACTGTCTATGTCCAAAATATATCTGTCAATTTGGAATCCATTAGCATTGTTCGAGCCATTTCCTGTATTATCCTATTCTTTCTTTCAACAACTCCATTATGTCGAGGTGTCCTAGCAATGAAGAATTGCCTTTTTATTCCATGACTGCTACAGTAGTCCATAAATTCCTTTGAAGTGACCGCTCCTCCATTATCAGATCTCAAGCATTTTATTTTTGAATCGATTTTATTTTCAACCATTTCCTTGTAGATCTTGAAGTTTTCAAAAGCTTATGACTTATTCTTGAGAAAACAAACTACAATCATTCTTATATAATCATCAACTAATAACATAAAGTATTTCTCACCTTTTAAACTCTTTGTTGTAGTTGGTCCAACTAGATCAATATGCACAATTTCCAGTGGTATTTTCGTTGAATGTTCCTTTGATTTGAACCTAGTCTTTGTTTTCTTTCCTTGTTGACAATGCTTGCATAAAGTGTTGGTTGGTTTCGTGATCCAGGGCATTTATTTGTCTGCTTATTTTATGCTTAATTTGACAAGGTTATCAAAATGTATGTGACCCATTCTTCTGTGCCATAGCCATCTTTCATCTTCCTTTCCTAGACAACACTTTTCATTTCCAATTTCACTTAATACATATATTTTGCTTGAAGTTCTTGCAACTGTAGCAATCAATTTTCCTGAATCTTCTTTTCTTATCTTGCACTTTTCTGAATCGAAAGTAACTTTATGACTTTGGTCACACATTTGACTCACACTTAGAAGATTATGTTTCATATCTTCTACTAGTAGAACATTTTATGCCTTGGTATTCTTGTTCCCAATTCTAACTGTTCCTTTTTCAATGATTTTCGCTGAATCATGATTTCCAAAGGAGACTGATCCATCTCTTTCCTTTCGTAATGTAAGAAACCTGTCTCTATCACCTGTCATGTGTTTTGAACAACCACTGTCAACATACCAACCACGTTTCTTCTGCTTAGCTTGTAAAGCGAGTGTGCATTCTTCATTTCTATATTGATCCTGCTTATCCATGTCCTTTTCTTAGGTTCTTGTCTATGATTGTTGTTATTCTATTATGGTTCTCTAGGAGGGGATGTCATTATGCAATCTTTGGCCATGTGTCCAAAATTGTTACATTTGTAACATTCCACTTTAGTGCTCAAAGATTCAAACCTATTGTAACCTCTTCTCTATGTTTCATTAGGCCTTCTTGGATAACCCCTTTGTGTATGACTTTCAAAGTTGTTTGTGTTCCTGTTGTTATCTCTGCAATTCACAACTTTATGTCCAAAATTATTACATGCATAACATAAACCAAAAAATATAGTTTGATACCTGGGAGTTGAAGATATTATGAAATGAGACACTCTTATAAATTCTTCTTCTTCCTGAGGCCTATCTATTGGTTGTTGATTCTAAAATATGAATCTTCTCGGTGGAGGAGTGTCCCTGTAATCTTCCTATCCCCCTTGATTTTTTTATGCATAGCTTTTTGGATATGTTTTTTGCTCTATTGTTTTGGAGCTTGATCATTTTTCTGTCTGATTGTATCCAAGTACAAACTTGTCATGATGAGATTTTTGACTGCTGATAATGTCATCCAAAACTTTTGAGCTGTTCTCCATATTTTTCTTTTGAAAATCATTTCTTAATATGACAATCTCTATTTCCAAATTTCTAATGATCTCGTCTTTTTCTTCTAGCTGTTATTTGAGTGCTTCTTCAATTCTTTTATCTTCTATTTGAACCTTCAAATTTGTGATCATTTTTTCTAGTTTTTGAGTGTCTTCTTTCTTGTTCAGAATTTGTCGGAAGAACCACAGTGCTATTGATAGCTTGTCGTCGACGTTTCGGATCCACAAAAGGATCCATATTCAAGACAAAAAAGCCTAAGGAAAAATAAGAGAGGAGCCCTTAATAAATAGTGACGAGGAGGGTGGAAAACTAAGGTCGGTTTTCCACCCTTTCTTGTCAAGTTCTGCTTGTAGTTTCTTGTTTTTCTTGTTTTATCTTTTGATAACTTCTATGAAACACATTAATTCTTCTCGGTAGTCAACTTCTGCCTCTGCAATTTCTTCTTTGACTTCTTCATATTCTTCTTTGGCTTCTTCATATTATTCTTCAGAGTCTTCTTTATGAGATTCTTCTACTGCCATGAATATAACTCTTTCTGTCTCACTGCCACTGACTTCATCTTCATCTGATGATGATATTTCTTTTTTGGTGCATAAGTGTTTCTTGAAAACTTTCTTTGTGGTTCTTTTGCCTTTATATGTTTGTTTGTCTTTTGAGTAACCTTCATCATTTCTGTTTTTATTATAAGGACATTTGTTATAAAAATGACCAATACCATCACAATTAAAACAAATTAAAGGAAGCTTGCCTCTATACCTACCGTCGATTCCCTTATTTATTCTTTTGACAAAGTTGGCCACTTCTTCATCATTTTCCGAGACGTCATTGTTGCTGCTATGTTCTTATTTTTGCCTTATCTTTTGCTTTGAATTTTTGGATGATTTGAAGATGCTTCTTTTATATTTGGATTTTCCTGTTCAGTTCTCATTTCATATGTTGTGAAGATTCCATGTAATTCATCCATTCTTATTAAGTTTAGATATGATCTTTATTCTAGTGATGATATCTTAGGGTCAAATCTCATAGGAAGATATCTTAGTACTTTTTGAACAATTACAGATTCTTTGATTTCTTCTCCCAATCCTACGATTGGATTTATTGTTTCATCAACTCATAAAAAGTAAGCTGCAATATTCTCATCTTCTTTCATCTTAAGTTGTTCAAATTGACCTCTGTAAGTTTGAAGCTTTGTTGCTTTGACTTTTGAATCTCCTTCATAAATATTTTGAAGTTTGTCCCAAATCTCTTTAGCGGATTTACAATGTGAAATTTTGGTGAATATCGTTTCACTAAGACTGATCATAAGTGCATTTTTGGCTTTGGAATTATTCTGACAACATTTCACTACTTTTTCATTTGTTGGAGGAACTGCTGGTGTGGTGTATCCATCTACAATTGATTGACAAATTTCAAATCCATGTGCCTGTATATATGTTGTCATCCTTTTCTCCAAAATGCATACTTTTGTCCATTGAACTATGGTATTCCTTTTTTATACAAGTTGTTTCTCTCCATGATCTATCTTTAAGTGGTTAAAATGATTTATGAAGGAACCTGCTCTGATACCAATTGTTGGATTACTGAGAGGGGGGGTGAATCAGTAATAAAGCAATTTAATCCTTTTTAACAATATAATCCAAGTGTTATATCAATGTAGCATTATCACCCAATAACTGCAGAGTAAATAAGCAATGAAAAAATGAACAATCATACACATACACAGTACACTAGTGTTTTACATGGAAACCCAAAGCGAGAGAAAACCACATAATATTTTTTCTTATATGTCTTAAAGAATTACATTCATTGGAAGCACCAACTTCCTTTGTTTTCCAGCTGCAACTAGGAGGCTCCAAACCCCTTGTTTCTGAGACTACAACCTGAAGGAAGCTCCAACTCCCCTATTCTCTAGCTACAACTAGAAGGAGGATACAACCCCCTATGTTCTCCGACTAAAACCGAAAGGTGGCTACGACCATCTGTCATTGCCTTGTCCAATTTCCCTGAAGTAGAAGTAGAATGATGGAACCACTGTCACACTATCACTGTGAGATATACCATTGTAAACCTGTACCAATAAACCTGAACCATGAAACAACCATGAATCAACCTGTAATCAATCTGTACCATAAACAAGTGCATCAACCATGCACCAACCTGTACCAAACAACCTGTAATCAACCTGTACCATACAAAAGAGAATCCAACCATGTAGCAAGTATGTACCAATCATGTGTCAAGTACTAATCAACTATGACTCATCAATATGTACCAACATAATGCACTATACACCTCATGTATGTGCCAACTCATCAACTACTTGTCTCAACCATGTACCCAACATGTACCTCAACCAAAATCCCTCATCAATATCATCATCCAAATATGATTTGTAACTCTGTAATAGACCTTGTCTATATGATCACATACCTACAAACC
>SNQJ01S0188785.1:0-15202 GCA_010110895.2 Picea sitchensis
GCATACAAGTTCCAAGGTACCAATTAGTTTCTAAGTCTAATTCCTGGATAATGAGTTGAAGTCGACAGGAAAAGACTCGTCACGGGAAGGCCTTAATGTATCCCACATCAATGTCATGAAACAAGTAACAAGATTTGATGTAGATCAGAGTAACAAGTGATTCAGGACTGACTCAGGGATGGCCGACGCAATAGAAGGCTTTAAGGACTATAGAAATGGCCGACGCAATAGAAGTCTTTCTGGGTTGAACTTCTCTTTGAACATATTGATGACACGACAATTGTCTTGGAAACACTGACTCAACAACATGGATCATAGACCGATTTGTAATCCTATAAAGGAGTATGATCAAGAAACAAGTGGATTTTCCAACCTAGACACAAGGCGAGTGAAAGGGTGTCATGTTCAAAGGTGACTCTTCCATGGAATACAGGTTTAGACACATTTCTTTCCCAATTTTTCCCCCACCATTTCTGGCGAGTACCTCTTTATTTTTACGCAAGCTTGAGGAGGGTAGCATATGCTTGTAATGTAAGCTCATCCTTCGGATGAGTCCCTTGGAGTATGTTTAACGAACCCTAGGAAGGAGTGGTTCGGTCCCATATGGGCCTTTCGATGTTTGTTTTACGAGTCCAAAGAAAGAAAACTCATGGGTTTTTCATGTTTAGAGAGTCTGAAAAACACTTAAAGAAAACTCCGGTCCCATATGGGCCTTTCGATGTTTGTTTAACGAGTCAAAAGAAAGAAAACTCGGGGGTTTTTCATGTTTAGAGAATCTGAAAAACACTTAAAGAGAACTCTCTCAGTTCCTTTTTCGTAAAGTAGTCTGATGAGACCAAAAAAGAGATAAATTATCGCTCAACAGACATTTTCTTCAAATACTTTAACGAGCGTGAAAAGAACAAGGTCGCTCATCAATATTTTCATGTTTAGAGAGTCTAAAAAGAGCTTAAAGGGAACTCCAGTGGGTTCCTTTTTCGTATAACCTTTACGAGTCCGAAAAAGTGATAAAAGTATACTCGATGACATTCCCATTGATTTACGAGCATGAGAAAGACCAAAGACTAAAATCGGTAACTTATTCTCATGTATTTACGAGCATGAGAAAGAACAAAGACTAAACTCGGTAACTTATTCTCATGTATTTACGAGCATGAGAAAGAACAAAGACTAACCTCGAGATTGTTTTCATTTTTACGCAAGATTTAAAACAAAACAAAACTGTGGTTGGGCCTGGTTTCATTTTTACACAAGCTTGAACCAGAGGAAACTATGCTTGAGGTAAGTGGTTTCATTTTTACACAAGCTTGAACCATAGAAAACTATGCTTGGACTTCTCAATGCATAACACAGGGATGATTTGTACTTAGCCCCCAGCTTAAGAAACTAGCGGCTCAACTTCATCATGATCTAGAGGCTAAAAGCATTTCCCCCCAAGCTTTGTTTCATCCAACTGCGAAGGAGAATGAAATGAAGCTTCAAATAATATATGTAGAAATTGACCGAAACGGAGAGTGGGAAGTTGTTTCATTTGTTAACGAGCTTGACACATGAGAAGAACTATGCTTGTAACCTCTGTTTCATTGTTTAATGAGGTTGCCATAGAGACAAAAAAACTATCCTCATAAGTGGTTTAATTTTTTAACGAGCTTGCGACAGAGAAGATAAACTATGCTCATGACCTCTTCTTGATCATGGCTTCCAAGAAAATAACGCTCTGGAAGAAACACATGTCGAGGGCCGCAATAGGGGTAAGGAGATCAGGCTCCAATAGCCCTACCGAAGAAATCACCATGTGAACTACCAGATCCAAGTCATCAAAATTTGAAGTCATGGGAGACAACGCCACATAATTGACATGTGGCAGGGGCGATATTGTCTTCATATAAGAACAATTTAGGGAGGTAATCCAGTCAGGACCAATGAACGAAAGTTGATCAATAGTCACCATTCTTCCATCGTGTGGGAAAGATATCACGCGAAAAAAAAGTGGACACAATAGCTTTCATGGCATAAACATGATCTTTCCCAAGGAGTAAAGCAATCCAAGGGGTCTTGGATGACCATGACATCAATAAATATAGTTTTCCCTCCCAAAGTTATAGGAAACTAAGGAAGGGTCCCTAAAGGTTGACTAGTTCTTCTGTTAAAAGCTAACAAATTCTGCATGACCGGGGCAAGCTGAGGACAACCCAAATCTTGTCAAGCAAAAGAGGAAAAAATGCTAATGGATGCACCTTCATCTATCAATGTCTGAGGAACGTCTCGACCACAAACTTGCACTATAATCTAGAAAGGAATGTGAGAGGGAAGATGAGGTCCAATTAGCACACCCCAATTAAAAAGGATGGCCTCATTACTTGAAGGGGGTTTCACAGGAGAAGGAGGAATACCCCCCAACACGGCAGAGTCTGTATCAACAAGAAAAATGTGGGAAGTATCGGGTTTACTCTCGAGAGGCAGAGTAGGATTGACCAATGACGATATCGGATCGACCACTTGGATTGCATCCTCCAAGGGGAGAATGGGATCAACGCTTGGAAAAGGATCGACCGCCTGGGTTTCACTCTCTAACAGGAGAGTGGGATCAACCGAGGATGGGATCAGATCGACCACTTGGTCTACTGGTTCAACCAAGGATATGATCAGATTGACCACTTGATCAACCGGATTGACCAGAAATGGGTTCAGAGTGATCATTCCGTCAACTATAGGTTGGTTGAGAGAAAACTTACGATAAGCAGCTGGAAGTTGAGGTTGTGAAACAGTCATGTCTTCCAGTAATTTCGAGGCTTTATCCATACGAGGGAAAAGGTGAGTTAGATGACTCCCTTTGCATAACATACACAGGAACTTGACTCTACTTTTCTTCTTCCCAATGGTATTGTGATTAGTTGACGGGAGGTCATCAACATGTTGTTCAAAGGTTGACGACATGGGTTGGTCAGGGTGTGTAGACCATACTTCTATAAACTTGGGTAGACAAGGGAAATCCTTAAGAAGATGGCTACCCTTACAAAGCCTGCAAGGGTACTTGGGCTTACGGGTTGTTTGCGTGATATTGACATCATCAACACTCCCATGATGATTAACAGTAACTATTTGTTTTCCAACATGTTTGACAGTGGTTGGAATTTTGGATCCTTGCTTATTTTTCTTCTTCTTATTCTTTCGTTTCTTCTTCTTCTTATCCACCAAGTTACTAGCTTGAGATCTTTCACTCGGTGAAGAATATGAAATGGAAGAAGTTCTTGCAAGTGAAGAAGGTGAAGAAGATCTTATTGGTGAAGACGGTGAAGGATCAACATGAGGTTTATGTTCTTGGGGGGAAGTGCTTACGACCGAAGCACTTACTGCATTCAAGATTCCCTGAGTAGAAAACAACCATACTAGTAATCCAATTGTGAGACCCAGAAGGCTCAGAGTAGCGATGTGAGGAGGTCTAATGTTTCCATAAGAAGGAAAAACAAAAGGTTCCCCTAGAGTAGGGGTTCCCTCATTGGTAATTTCAGGAACTGACGCCATTAAAACAAAGATCCAACCTAGAGTTTGCTAGGGAAAATAAACAGCACATGCTAAAAATCTAGTAAGCAAGCAAGCAAGCAAAGAAAACCTTCTCGCAATGAGCTCACTAGTTGGTGATGAAGTCCAACGTCGCGGGAACAAAGTAAGAAGGGGTTGATATAGAGCGGGTGGAAAATTTACGTTGGTGACCTGCTTAACGGACTTACACCCTAGTGAAAGCTCCCACACATAATCGTGGGTATACCCTCCAAGAAGCCCGAGTGATTTTGGCCAACGTCGATTCCAGGTATTGTGAAGACTTTCCCCTCCACAGTCACCTTGTGTAAAAACCCTAAAGAGATAGGCCACTAAGGTTACCAATCACTACAGTGATTCCTGGGGAAACAGTCAACAGTACAATCCACGCACAAGGCCAGGGTATCTAGCCCAAAATCAACTCAAAAGGCTTCCACTCATATTGTAGTTATACCTTCAAGTGACCCCCATAATACGCGTAATCTCTACACCAAGACCAACAAAGCAGGGTGAGTAACTCTGCCAGTCTTAATGAAACCTCGTGATTGACCCTTGTGTGAGAAGGGTTTCCCAGGACAAAATGTAGTAAGTGGATTTAACTCTCCCTATCACAAGATACTATATTTGTTTGCAGATTTGGAAAGCTATATTTCACACCGATTCCAAATCCCTACAACTAATCTAATGTAGGTTTGCTAAAAAAAAAATGTCTAATCAATTTTTATAAGCACTTAATTTTTAAGGTTGTTGTTACTCAAAATGAAAATGGTGTGGACAATATGGTGTTTTGACTGACTTGAAAGTTATGCAAAGAGATCAAGATGCAATCTTTTCATTTTGATGAGAGCTATGCTACGAGAAGGAGAAAACATTTATCATTCCCGGATGCGCAATGTCCCAAAATTTTAAAACTCATCAATATCAAAATCTTCAAGAAATGATACAAAGATATTGTACACCAATACATGATTCATGGTCACCTCAGCCATGAAGGGGGGGGGAATTTCAGAATTTAAGACCAAAAAATGCCAAGAATCAAGCAATTTCGCTACTTCAAATGCAAGGATTCCCCCAATCTAATATAAAGCAAGAAATTAAATCCTTTTGTTTCAAAAATTTCACTAAAAACACTAATGAACTTTCTTAAAACAAAGAAACCCAAACTAAAAGTTTTCTTTTAAAGCGAACTATTCAAAAGAAATCTAATCTTTCCCTAAACAATTCTAAAGAAAACGCAGGCTTTGTAATTGAAAGACACTCAAAGCAAGAGACTAATCCTTCAAAACCAAACAAAGCAAAGATGGCTAAAAGAAACTCAAATAATGTCGAGCAAATTGTAAACAGGTCAATATAGCCTCCAAAAGTTCAATCCAGCTGATCAAAGCAAAACTGGGCATCAAAAGATAACAAGACCCAATCCAAAAAAAATTATAAATGAGTTTGCAGCCTAGTAGTGGGGTGCAGTGCGAAAATCGGGTATTTTTGCAGTCTAGACACATGTAGGGTGCGAACAGGTCGCACTGGTTTAAACAGTGAGGTGCAAAAATCAAGGGTTTTCATAGGCTCCAGACAGGTACAGTGCGAGATTGTTTGTAATCAAAGAGATTTTGGAAAAAGGACAAAAAATCTAAATGAACTTTTAGATCCAGAGAGTCTGGATGGATATCCCATAGACTCAGAGACCAGAAATCAAGCAATCAAAGCAAGGGAAACTAGACTAACTAGGAAACAATTTTTTTCCCCAGTGGAGTCGCCAATTTTGTTATTAGATAAATTGGTAGGTGCGAACACTAACTGATCTCCCTAGATCCACCTAGATCTAGAACAAAACACACCAGAACATGATGCTTTCCTTAAGTTTTAGATATTGAATTTACTAACTAAAGAGGGATAGGTGACATACCATTTAAACGTCACTTCCTCTCGCCATCGCCATCCTAGCTCCATTCCAATGCTCATACAATGATGAACCTACAAAAGAGCGCAACCAACCAAAGTGATAGTAATAGCATAAACTCAATGTAAACCTATGTATGTGATCAAGGAATCATACAATAAAACAAAGCAAGCTTTATTGGAAATAATTATATTACTGTATCATATTAAATGTGAAAGAGAGATTACAACCATGGCCTTGATGTCATAAGGTCCCTTTCAACTATCCTTCGTTCCCCACACACTTCCACTCCAAGAATTCTGAGAGCATAGATCTGATAATATTTACAATCTATCTTGACAAAATGGCTCATCTAGCCAAGCTAACAATATCCAAAGCTCAATCTAATCCAAGCTCCAAAATCAAAAGCTAACCTTCTCCATGAGATCTCCTCTCCTTTTATGAGTTGAAGAGGATAAGCTAAGGAGGTTAGGATGATCCCACTAAATCATGAAAGTGAGTAATATCCAAACCATTCAGTTGCCACCTCACCATGGAAGTTTCTCCTTCTAGAATCATCGAGAAGATGTTCATTTTTCCCACGTATGAGCATTTTAGCACCCTACCTATATAGCAAACTGCAAACACTTCGCGTCCTAGCTATGGTGTAGCCTGCAAAAATCAGGCATTTTTGCACCCTACCTATATAGCAACCTACGAACATCCTCTTTAATAGGCTTTTTACAAAGGAGAATGTAACTTCTTTTCTCAGGAAAAGTTCTTCTCCCTTCTTTCTTCAGGAACTCAGGCCACTGACCCCTCTGAAGAAAACAGATAGGTTTACATCATTAACAGTCATAGGGATGACGAAAATAATGTGTAACAATATTTCAACTTACCTTTCATACATTTTAACCTCTGATCAATCTCCCAAATAGACTCACCTGGTTTTTTCTCGATTTCAATCATTTCATTCATGTACTGGTCTTCTGAGCTCTGCTTCTAAAATTTGTTTAGAGGTAGTCTTTTCATGTCTGCAATAGTATTTGGTACTCCTTGCGGAATTTTTACATCTAGGCTCATGTACCAATCCAGTGAGGGGTCTCTTAGTGTGATAAAGTGCCAAAAATCATGTGGGCCTCGTTGGGGTAAGTTAGTACATCAACTTCCTGGGGTCGTAGCTTTTGCATACGATCTCCATTTAGGGAGCACAATATCTCATTGGAAAGGTATTGATGAGGATATACATTTAGGGGGATCAATCAAACCCTTCAACTATCATTAAGGTTCCCAATTACTAAAAGCGTCATTTAGGCCCTCAAAATAGCCCCAAACGTTCAGGGGATCGAAAAACCGCTAAAAATAGTAAGTTGCCAAAAAACTATTTTGAGCAAGTTGGACAAGGTGGGTGGCTACCGAGATCCTCCTGGATCAATCCTCCCCCTTAGGAAGCAATGGTTTCCATTTTTTTGAGTTCCCTCATCAGATGAGGAAATTTCTATTGAATTTTCCCCTGAGTGAGCCACTTTCCTTGGTGTAGGAGTTGCCATGCTTTGACAACCCAATAAAGTTGGATCCTCTTCTAGCAAGTGCCCTTGACCTATGTGTCTACAATATGATTAGTGGATGCATGTTCCATGCAGTCAGGGTTGATCTATGTTGGTATCAACTATTTTTCTATCTTCGAGGTGTCCAATAATGGTCGAAAATAAGGCCGAAGGAGGTCCACATTGAATATTGGGTGAAATCAAAGGAATGGGGGAAGGTTGACCTCAAAATAATTGTCACCCACATCCTTGGTGATGGTGTAGGGTCCATAACAGAGTGTACAAATCTTCTGATGAGGCCTTGTAAGGCATTCTTTCTACAAGTGCAACCAAACTTTATCTCCCACCTGAAATTGGTGTGGCACCCAGTGTTGATCATGGTGTTGTTTTTACTTAGAATTGGACTTCTATAAAATATCCTGAACCTGGTAGCGGATGTGTTGGATCCGCTCAATGAAATGGGTGGCTTTGTCAGATCTAGTTGGAGCATGCGACGAGTCTGCCTGGGTTGCTGCAAGGTGTAGTGCAACATCCATGGGACCCAATGGTTGAAATCCCAACCCCACTTGAAAGGGGTTGTGGGCAGTTGAGCTATGTATGGATTTGTTGTAGATGTGTTGAACATGGTGAAGACTCTCATCCCAGTTTCAGGGGTGCTTGGAATTTTACATGCGTAGGATGTGCACGATCATCCAATTGACAACCTCGGTTTGGCCATCCGTCTGGGGGTGGAAGGAAGTGGACTTGGTGATCTTTGTGTCTAGTAGTGACTAGAGGCTCCACTAGAATGTGCTAAGGAACTGACTATCCCAATTTGAGATAATGGTTTGTGGGATCCCATAGTGTACCCACACTCGTTCAAAGAAGAGCTTGCCAGTGGCCTCCGTTGTGATTCTCTTCTTACAAGCAGACAGAATCATCATCTTGGTAAAGCGATCAACAACCACAAAAATACAATCACTTCCCCACTTGGTGGAGGGAAGGCTCCACATGTAGTCCATTGAGATGGATTCCCATGGCCTGCCAGGAGTAGGAATAGGAGTGTACATGCCTTGTTTCTTAATGGCTAGTTTGGAAATAACGTAGGAAGTGCATGACCAAATATACTTGTTGACATCCTGCCAAATTTTCAACTAGTAGAAATGTCATTGCAACACTTCCATTTACTTTTCCATGTTGAAGTGTCCTGCCACCCGACTGTAGTGGGATTTCCAAATCATCTTCGCTCGCTCGGTTGATGGAACGCATAGATAGCCATATGGCACAACATCTCGTCTTGAAGATGGAAATTAGTGACAGTTGTGTTTGCTCCCAACATTTGGTAGGTGTTGGAGAAATCAGGATTTGTCTCATAGAGATGGGGCCATCAGGAGATCTCATGGCCACAAGAATCGAGAATTGTGGTGAGTGTCACAACTGGAGGTCAGATGAGGAAATGAGAAACTCAGTTGGTACTTCTTGTTTAATACTTGATGTTGAGGTGGAACTACTACAAATATGTGGAACACTTATGATGGTGGTCATTCTGCAATTTTCCTTGTGTCTACATGAACTGCAACATCTTATGATCAGTGTGGATGATTGTCTCCTTCCCGAGAATGCAATGCCTCCACTCACAGTAGGCTTGCACAATGGAGTACATTTATTTGTCGTAAGTAGGGTACTTACGGATGACATCTGATAGTGTCTCACTATGATAGGCCATGGGGTGGTTGTGTTGAGTGATGACTACACCCATAGCATATTCTAAAGCATCTGTCTTGATATCAAAGCGTTGTTGTAGGTTAGGTAATGAAATCACTGCAGTGGAGCACAAGCAATGCTTCAGATCATCGAACGCTTTCTATTGGGATTGGACCCACACAATTTTTTCCTTACCACCACCTCTAGTTATTTGGCTGAGGGCCCATGCAATATGGGAGAATTCCAACATGAACCTTCGATAGAAATTGGAAAGGCCTAAGAATATCTGAAGCTCAGTGAGCGTGGTTTGGGATGGCCAGTCACGGATGAATTGGATCTTGGCTGGATTAATATGCACACCATGCGCATCAACAACGTATCCTAGGCACTAGACTTTCTCCATGTCGAAGGAGAATTTTTCCAATTTGGCATATAGATTGTGTTGTTGTAGAGTGTGCAGAACATGTTGAATATGTTGCAAGTGTTCTTCCCAATTCTTGTTGTAGACGATGATTTCATCCAAATACACCACCACAAAAGAATTATTGAAAGGCCACAAGATATCTTCCATCATCCTCATGAAAGTTGTTGGGGCATTTTTCAAACCAAAGGGCATGACCAACCATTCAAAAATACGTTCTTTTGAATTGAAGTTAGTTTTCCATAAATCTGTTAGTTCTATTGGGACCTAATGGTAGCCATACTTCAGATCAATATTACTGAAGTATTTGGCCCCCTTGATTTGGTTAAGGATATTGTTGATTCGGGGAATCGGGTATTGGTTCCTTACTATGATTTTATTTAGGTCCTGGTAATCAATGCAGAGTTTCCAAGTCCTTTATTTCTTCTGAACCAAGATGATTGGGCTTCCAAAAGGTGATGATTTTGGTTATATGTGCCCCTTGTGGAGCATTTCTTAGATCTGATGCTTGATCTCCTCATTTTCTAGCAAAGAGCAGTGATAGACTATCCCATTAGGTAGCGGTGCGTCGGGGGTCAGATCGATGGGATGCTTGACCTTACAGTGAAACGGTACCCCAGTAGGTGATGAGAAGATGTCTTTGTATTATTCACAACCTTATCCACTTGATTCTGCTACGTGGAGAGGTCAGTTGCGAAGGTCGTGGATGTGGCTGCAACCTTTCACTCACTCTAAGAGTGAATCACAAAGAAGACAAACTTTTTGGTCTCAGAAATAACCTTCCTGCATTTCTTGGCAGAGATCAAGGAAATAACACTAGGTAGGACTACCTCGAGTATCCTGTATAATTTTCTGTTCAAAGTAATAATAACATTGTGAGGCCTAGACTCGTATACAACATGGAGTTTCCATAAATAAGGTTGGACCAAAAGAACATCACAAAATTCAAGGAGAGAAATATCACACAATACCTCATCTTTGAATGGCTTGATTCCATATGATAGGAGACATTGTTGGCTGACACAAAGATCTCTTCCTTGATGGAGCCATCCAATGGTGTAGGGTTGCGGGTGTGGCATTGTCGACAAGGCTAGATTCTTGATGACCTATGCTGAGATGAGGTTCTTCAGGCTACCGCTATCAATGATGAGGTGCATTGGAGTTCGTTTTACCCACATTTTTGAATGAAAGAGGTGCTCGCCTTCCTCTAGCTCATGAGGTTCACCGGGTTGTATCTTGGTGGTAGCAACGTTGGCACTTGATTCCACATCAATGTTCTGTCTCCCCTTTTCTGGTTCTGAATCAGAGTCAGAACCCTCATATGATTCAGAGGATTTTACCTTAGCCACCAATGACTTCTTTGAGCGGAAATCAACAGTGTTATGTCATGGGCTCTTATGGAAGTTGCACCACTTCCTGGTATCTTTCTTCGTCTTCCCATTGTCGTTCTTTGCTTCTGGCTTGGATTGGTTGTCTTGAGGTTTCCCATATTTTTTTTGTCCTTCATTCTACAGGTTGGGGCTTCCCTTTCCCTTCTTCTACTGTGAGGGGTTCCCAAACCCAAACTATCGCGTCTTTTGTTTCAGCTTTTGCTCGATTTTGACGACATATCGATAGGTCGCGTCCAAGGATGAGATGTCCAAAAATCCATTTCTATTTGTATGTATCTATGCAGACCGTCACAGTACTTGAGCACTATATGTCGCTCATAATATTTAATACCCAACTTGGTGCGCAAGTTATGGAATACATTAGTGAACTATGACACTGTTTGGTCTCTTTCCTGTTGCAACATGGTCCATCTTGTATACAAGTCATCATAAATTCCAACAGGGTAGTATTGTTCCTTAATAGCATCCTTGAAGGAACCCCAAGTGGGTTCAACTGCAAATAATGTGGATCCCTGTATTTCCTTTTTCTCACAGAAAGTCTTCCACCAATCTTTGACATGGGGGACGGCCTTGAGGAGAGCAAATGTAATATTTTCTCTATCGAAAAAGTTATGGACAGAAAAATACCCTTATAGAACTTTTAACCATTTATCAACGGCATCGGCATCTATTTGACCTTCAAATATAGGAATATCAAAATTGATTTGTACCTTGAAGGGGGTGGCGCCTCTGCTTGAGGTGGATATGTCGCTTGTTGGCAGTCGTCGAAGGATTTGTGAAAATTTTTCCATCATCTCATTCCTCTATCACTCAAAGGCTTCCTTGAGAAACATTTTGAAAGGATCTCCTATCCCGTCATATTTATTTTCTCATTCCATGGATGGTTTCTTGGGCATGCGAGAGAAGTTGTCCATGGGAGAAACAAGCTCGAGACCCAACTCTCTATACCATGACTGCATTGCGGACATACATTAAAGAAAACGACAAGGAGAAGACCGCTATAATACCACTGATCCAGATTTATGAGCGGAACAAAATGAAACCATAGATTTATAATATTAACACAGAGACACAGTGAACAATAACATAG
Organism: Picea sitchensis; assembly: GCA_010110895.2. Taxonomy (NCBI): domain Eukaryota; kingdom Viridiplantae; phylum Streptophyta; class Pinopsida; order Pinales; family Pinaceae; genus Picea; species Picea sitchensis. Next base: position 11,549 of record SNQJ01S0188785.1, read on the forward strand.
ATACAATAAAACTTGGCTTCTATTAAATAATAAATATGTTGAAAACAAGCTTGTTAGAATGGTGGCACCTTATCTCTGAGAAGAGATGTGACGACTACCCGCATTCACAAGAAGATGAGTATAATGAGGCTATGAAGGAATTTTTACAATAAACATAAATTCCAAAACCCTAGACATCCAAAAACCTAACCCTAGGAGATGGAGCACCAAAAGTCATGTGGGCTCCGTTGGGGTACATCAACTTCCCAGGGTCGTAACTTTTGCATACGATCTTCGTTTAGTGCGCATGATAGCTCGTTGGAAAGGTATTGAAGAAGAGCTTCATTTAGAGGTCTCAATCTAAGCCTTCAAGTATTTTTGAGGTTCTTGATCATGAAAAAGCGTTGTTTAGGCCCTCAAAATGGCCCCGGAAGATCAGGAACCGAAAAACTGCTAAATTAGTAATTTTCCAAAAACTTGTTTTGAGCCAGTTGGACAAGGTGGGTGGCCACCGAGATCCTCCTAGATCAAATATTTTGGGGTATTTATCATTTGGTGTGATAGTGAATGAATTTCTATTTCCTTGCAGCATTTGCCCATTCAAGTTGGAACTTGGTAGTTTAGAACCTTTGACAATAAGTAATATGGTGGATTTTAAAACATGTTCTATCCTAAGGGTTGGAGGTATTAACCAATTTGAAGGTTCACCAAGAAAAATAAACCAATACCATAGCAATAATTTTTCTTGAGACTAAAGGTGAATCCAACTCATTAGATTACTTTAGAGCCAAATTATATCACCATGTGATCAATTTCAAATGTTATAGAAGGAGAGGTAGTGCACATTACACCACAATATGGTAATGAATTCATACTTTTAATAATAAAAAATCCCCATCCAATCAAAATTTTCCATATTAAAAGGTTCTCACCAAATATTTGCAAACCATTTTCTTGACCTTAGTGGCACCCCCTTATATGTGATATTAAGGGAAATTGAGGTCAAATTATTGGAAATGATAGAAAAAAACTCCTTTGTAGTTTTTGTATCCACCTATGGGAATTATAGATTATTTTGATGTACAAATTGTGACAACAATTCCATACAAGCAATTGAAACACCAAAAGATGAGTGCATGTTATAAAAGTAGGTTGAATATTGATGGATTTGATGGTTGAGGATATTAAAGTGTGTCTCTTGAATGAAAATTCAAGAAGAGAATTTATGCTAAATTCTCTAGCATCAAATGTTGTTATTATCATACAAGGGGAAAATATAAGATAACTATACCTACAATGAATCTTACCACCTTATATGTCTATAAAAATGCATGGTATCATGCGTATGGAAGAAAAAGAATAAAGTTATACCACCATGAGAATATCTTTAAAAATGATTACTAGAAGGTAGTGAATTGTAATGGTGGATTACAAAATACAGATTTAATACTATTGCAATAGTGGGTAGTGTTAGTAATATTTTGGAACAAAACTCAGATAAGTCTCTACATATAATGCACTCAAAACATCAAGATGGCACAAGGGAACATCTCATATTATTGTTGGAACATGTGGTTCCATTGTAAACCTCACCTTTTCAGTTAAAAAATTTGATCAGTTCTTTGGGTCAAATGTTGACTAAACTATTGGTTGATCATGTCCACTTTAGATCACATACCCATGTTTTATGGAAAAGTACAACCACTCCATATCGTGATTGTTGGTTTGGTCCATGACTGATTTTTTTATATAGATGATACTTCTGATCGATCTATCATCATCAGGAGATCTATTTGTTCTCTCTTGGAGATTGCTCGTGATTAAGTGAAACAGTGTCTTTAGACACCCCCATTTCTTTCAAATATGACCTATGCTTCTTTTTTCAAAAATGTTAGAAAGGACGTGATTTTTTTGGGTCTTCCTCAAGTGTCAGAATCCCATTTTAGCATAATAATGATAAATTAATTCTAGATGTTGTAATCACAAAGATAAACTTCTTTGCACGGTGTGATGATTTTGTTTCAATCACCAATAAACTTAGGGCCACCACTAATATAACCGAAGTAGAATGGATGTGGGTAGTTCAAAAAACCCATAATAATTATATCATAAGTTGTCATAGTGTGTATTAAGCCCATAGATTGAATTCAAAGAAGCATATTAGCACTTACTTGAACATTGTTTACAACAAGACATACAAGGAAAAGAATTATATACTGTTATTACACCAAGTTGCCTTGGGTCTTTTAGTTTGTTTTCAATCTTTTTCAAGCCTTAGATTTTAATTTTTCTTTTAAAAGTCTCATCCCTTTAAAAATTTTGTTTGGTAGGACCCTTTAGATGATCAATTTTTTTGAGTCTTAGCTCTTATTTTATCCTCAAATTGGTTTTTGATCCTTGAACCATTTTAGCTCATGACTCATTTTTGTCCCCTTCATGACTTGTCCCTAGGTCAATCCCTCCCATGACTAGAGTGATGTGACACTCCTCTCTCCTCATTCATGACCTCATAGGCATGCCTCAACATCCTCGCTTACATATCCAATCACATTTTGAAGTGGATGTGCTACCTACTCATCAGGCAGTTTCGTAGCACCTATCACGTTCATTATACCTCCACCTCGAGTCATGATTTCCATGATTGATGTCATGTCCCTTGTTTTCAGTGTCAGAATTCGGTTAAAGATGCCTTCAAAGATTTTCATTTATGAGCTTTGGTAACAGTTTCTAATTTGAAAGACTCAACAGTGTTGCGCTGCACAAATTCGTAAGTTCTAATCAGGTGACCACATGTCAACCAAATCCAATGCTGAGAAAGATTCCAAGGTCGGGGTTTTCTCAAAGTTCATCCCAAAATTGCGTTGGAGATCTCAACAGATGTCCATTGCACAAGTATCTCATGTTACCTCCTATGAGTATTAATTTTCACAGGAAATTTGTGCTCGGATTTTCATTTTTCCAAGCTTGCACAGTAGTAAGGGATCCATATTTGCATGGTAACCTTGTTTTTCTCCTCTTCGGACCTATAATTCTCTTTGCCTATATTTATGGTCTGATCATTGTTTTTTTCTTTAACCATTAAAAGTCGCAATCCTGTAAATAGCCTATCCTATGTGTATGTGTTGCGCTACCCAGAGGCACTGCTCAAACCAACTCTATTTTCTTTGCTTCCTTTCACCTTGGGGTTTGGCATTTTCACTCAAATACAGAGGGCCAAATTCAGACTACCTCCTCATTTCTTACACTCCAGAGTACCTGTACGAGCCTAAGGGTTTAATTCCTAAAATTCTAGAATGGTTTACTAGCATCAGTCTGTCTAAAAGAGTTAGCCTTATCTATTTGAAGCCCTATTCAAATACTTCCTGATCATTACCATCCCTTAATCCTTTCAAATATCCTCATCCCGAGCCATGGAGACTCCTCAATTGAGGAAGACACACAAAGGTGGCAAGGTGATTAGGACAGAGCCAATGGACATGCACCTTTTTGATACAGAACCCATGGCAAGAGAGGCCTTTCAAAGAGTAGGGTGTATCAAAGAGAACATGCAGAGAGGTCATCCAGAGGTAGCACTATAGATTTATGGAAAGAAAACCAAGGTTGGTGATTTGGAGTTTGAGGTTACTGAAGCCTCTATCTCAGCAGCAACAGGGATCCCCATTATAGGTGAAAGGT
>SNQJ01S0188786.1:0-11134 GCA_010110895.2 Picea sitchensis
GCAGGAAGAAAAGGAGTGGCTTGGCTCCTCCGTGCTGAATCTTCAAACCCATAGCGCGGAAAAACCCCATCTTGAAACAGAATGGAGGTTAAGAGACAGCCATGACATATTTCAAAGTTGGTGGCAAAAACAAGGCAAAACTTCAGTCTTTTTTTACGGCGCCTCCAAAGGAAACCCTGGGACGCGGGAGCAGGAGGAATCATTTATTCCAGCGAAGGGGAGAAACTAGCAACCTTTTGTTGGGGTCTTGGCCAGCGAACCAATAATCAAGCAGAAATTCTGAGTTTGATCAAAGTTTGCCAGATAGCCAGGGAAAGAGGACACCGGGAGCTACAAGCATTTGGAGATTCTGAGATCTTGATCAAAATAATACACTCAAGAGGACAGTTTAAAGATGCTGGGCTAAACAAGAATCTGCAAAGGTTAAGATACATTCTAAAAGATTTCACCTCCTTCAAGTGTTACCATATTCTCAGAGATTCAAATAAAGAAGCAGACAAAATAGCCAACGAAGGCTGCCTTTTGTCCCAAGGAGAACTCAACGTAAACGGTGGGGATCCAGTTAAAATATGTATTCCTTGAAAATGACAGCAGCTTGTAAAAGAATGTAGAAGGCAGCAGGCGCCTGAGAAAGATAGCTGGAACAGAAGCTGCAACACAGTGCTGTAACAGAGCTGGAACACAGTGCTGAAACGGAGCTGGAACACAGATGCAGAAATACAGATGCTGGAACACAGATGCTGGAACACAGAAGCTGGAACACAGTGCCGAAACAACTGAAACACGGTGCTGTAACAGCTGAAACACAGAAGCTGAAACATAGATGCTGGAACACAGAAGCTGAAACATAGATGCTGGAACACAGAAGCTGAAACACAGATGCTGGAACACAGATGTTGGAACAGCTGAAACACAGATGTTGGAACACAGAAGTTGAAACACAGTGTTGAAACACGGTGCTGTAACAGCTGAAACTCAGTGCTGTTACATTTGCTGAATCACAGTGCTGGAACAGTTGTTGAAACACAGTGTTGTTACATATGCTGAAACACAATGCTGGAACATATGTTAAAACACAGTGCTGGAAATTATGTTGAAACAACGATGGACCTTATGCTGAAACAATGTTGCATCACATTTTGGTTTGTGATCTGTAGGCCTGAAGAAACTCGGGGCAATTTGTATCTGAATCTGTGGCTTTGTCACCCCTCTAAAATAAAATATAACCGTTTTCGTTAAAAAAAATAATAATAATTGAAATCTAAGAAATTAAAAAAAATAAAAATAAATTAGTTTAAGAATAATTTAAAAATATATATATAGAGTTTAAGAATAATTTTTAACTTTAAAGTATTTGTTATAATTTTTTCACATTTTAATAATGTAAATTTTTTTAAAATGTTGTTATTTTAACTATTTTAACCATAAATGTTATTAATAATAAAAATAATTAAAGTTTAAAAAATATAAAATAGAAATTTAATTTAAGAATTACTTTATTTTGTATTTAACAAATTCAAAAATATTATTTAATTAGTCTTGAATAAATTAATTTTTTATTAAAAAAAATTATTAGATAAGATTATAATATTTGTTGAAACCAATTTAGTTTTTTTTTTTCATTTATATATATATATATATATATATATATATAAGCCTGAAGGAATTATCCACATGAAGATTCAAGACCAATAAAATATAATTAAATTTGAGATTTTGAATATTTATTTTAAAAACAAATATATATTTTTATAATTTTAATTTATTTTTATGAAAAATATAATTAAATTTGTTTAAATTTGTGATTTTGAATATTTATTTTAAAAATAAATATATATTTTTATTATTTTTATTTATTTTTATGAAAACTTTAACTTATAAGGTTTATAATAGATTTTAAGTTAATATTATAATTTTGTTAAATTTGAATAATGTATTTTTTTTTATAAAGGTTATTGATTTTACTATTATATATAATTTAAAATATTATTTAATTAGTTTAGAATAAATTAAATCTTCATACTATGAAAAATTCATTACACAACATTATAATGTTTATTGAAATTATTTTGTTTTCTATAAAATTTGTATAGGTAATCAAGTATAAAAAATGGGAAGAAATTATTGAATTGGAGGTTCAAGACCTTAAAGATATGATGGAGTTGTTTTCAGCAGAAGATTTGACATGGAGGGAAGTTTGGGGGACCAAGTCACAATTATTTTGTATTATCGACTTCAAGATTTAATAAATGGGGAGAAATCAAGAGAAAGTGCACCTACTCAATTTGTTGTTTAAACGAGACAAAGTAAAAAAAAAGAAGGAGGATATCAAAGAGACTAATTTTGGAACGTATATAGAGTATTCTATGTGAGTCTTCATATTTTGCTTCAATAAATTTATAAATTTTGATTTCTAGTTTACTATGTCAAACATACATAATTGGTGTGCATATGGTCCAACGTCCACATGACAAATTACCATGAATGCACTAGATTCTAGGAAAAAAAGTGTAATCCACGTCAAAGCATTAAGTTGGTTGTCAATGCCACTTCATCGTACGATGACTTCAACTCATACCAGATGATGTTGTTATAACATACACTGCATGTAGGTATGTTGATAAATCTAATGTTGTCTTCCATGGGAGTGATGCAATCGATAGGCCTCAGACATTCAATTATGCACCACATTTGACCATGGATATACGAGTTAATGTCCAACATTTGATTAAAAAAAAAATTAATGCTACGATGATATGAGACAATTTCATCTCAGACGTACAACATGAATCTAGTCAATTGTTCACAGGGATAACTCGATATGCGCCTTAATGACAAGACACGAAATCTTAAACATTTACAATAATATAAAACGGTTAGAATATGTGAAGGACGAAAGTGATCGAACGAGTGTGGATTGTTGGTACAATGATTCTCTTGAGAACTTTTTTTCTACCAAAAACAAGATGTTGTTCAAAACATCCATTTTATAATAGGTATACAAAAAAGTGGATGCGTTCAATGATGGTCAAACACTCGCACAACAATGGTATATCAATGGATTCAACATTTAGCACAAATAAGTATGGGGTGAGCACATATTTATCATTAATGATATTCATTTATTCATCATCATTTCAATGCTTTTAGTTTAAATATAATTACAATTATGTCTTCTTTTGAATGAAGTATCAACTTTACACATTGATGATTTTTTATTAACATCACAATGGGGTTCCAATAGCTTGGGTGATTTCATCGCGCAATACTATGGATGATATATGTAAATGGATGTTGGCACTATTTATATTTGGAAGCAATGAACATCCAGATTGACATATCTTCCCTTTCATCACAGACGATGTTGCAGCTGAAATTGAAGCATTAAGGTGACGTTTTTATTTCTTTAGAAAAAATTGAAAAAAATAATGTTTATATATATTCTCTTATAATTTTATATCATTTTAGGATTTTGACCAACTCCACAATATTGTTATGTGTATGGCATGTATGTCGATCATGGTTGAAGAACATCAGTAATAAATTCAAAGGAAGGGAAAACAAAATTAGTATTTTTCTTGCCTTAGGACACATCATGGACTCGTGTCAAGACAATGAATCTGTACAAAATGAAATTGCAAGGATCTTTGAAGAATTCAGCGAAGAAAAAACTTTCTTGAATTATTTTAAAACCACATGGCTAGCCAACAATAAAATATGTAAGTTTTTTTTAATCTAGTTTCATTATTGTATTCTACAATGACATATTTATGGTTATTATTTTCCAACTAATATCCATGTTTTTTTTAATCCAGATATGTGGGAAAAATATTACATAAATTTTCCTCACTCTAATCAAGATACAAATAACACCATTGAATCTTATCATGGGTACATAAAAAAAAGGTACTTAAATGATAAAAACAATGCAAATCATAGACAAGTTGACTGGTTAATTCAGGTGCTATTAAAAAATGTTGAATTATATTACATTCATATGTAACGTTTAAAATAAGTTGGTGTTATACAACCTAGAAAATCCCTGGAACAATTGAATGCATCAAAGTGTAGAGCAAACCAAATCCCTGATGAAGATTGTGTTGTTGACCCAAAAAGTAACAATGAATATCCAGTTCGTAGACAAAATACGGATACTCGTGATACTTGGTATAGTGTCATATATAAAGGGTCAGATCTACACTTTTGTGATTGCACCTAGGAATTAAACTGAAATGTTTGTAAGCATGTACTAAAAGTTGGTATGCTACTAAACAACAATGTTTCAGGTGATAATATAATGTCAAATGTCTCTCCTTCTAGTACATAAAAGCCTAGGTTTTTAGTTGATTTAAATGAACCAATTGTATTCAGTTCAGAAATCGAAACAAAGGTTCTGCCACCCTTCAATTCTCCTCATAATCTCAATTGTCATAATGAAACAAACATTAATGACGTGGAAAATAGTGCCCCCCATGAGGCCGATGAAAGGATATATGTTATTTCATCGACTCATAAGGAATTGAGGGATATGTTATCCATAGTACCTCCAACTTTGGAGAGGGCATACACATTTAAGAATTTGGTTAGCAATGCACATCAACAGTACAATCAAATGTTTTTCAATGCAACTCCATCCAAGATCACTAAGAAGAGACAGCATAGTTTTTTAGCCCGCTCAATATAAAATTGCAATGTCGTCATTAGTTACATTCAAGCAAGGATAAACAAAATTTTCAAAGAGTTGGATGAGTTCGTGCAAAAAAGAAAAGCATGGTTGAGCAATTGAATTTATCTTCTCAAAAAGAAAGAAATGTGGAGCATACATCTGATTTAGTGCAACATTCTATTCCACATGATATTGGTATGAAAATTCGAAATTATGTTTTGTTTTACATGAAGATCAATATAATATTAGCTTTGATGCAACAGTAAAAATATTTGTTTTTTTTTGTTACAGTTGAGGGATCCACACCTAGAAATTTTCAAAGTTGTCGACTTCAGTTATTTGTTGATGATGCAAACATACAAACAAGTTCAGAGATATCAACAATCCAACTAAATCCCGATTTAAACTTATGATATTTCCTAAAAGGTGAATAGCTTTAAAGTACTTTGGAAACAATGAGAATAAATATTATATATTTATATATACTTCTTTTATTTACTAGCATTACCAGATTAATTTTGTGAATGTTTCTTGACAGGAAGATGTGCACTTACGGAATAGGGAAAAGTTGAAGTGATGCACAGATACTATATTCAAATTCTCACATTCTACTTATATTATTATATGCCACTTGTATTTTTATTTAAGACACTTAGAACAAATACTTTATATTATTTTGCAAAAGGTGTAATAGTTCTCGAACTCAATCATAAATTAGAATATGATTCTGCATTCATTTTAGATATCAATATGTGGCAGTGTGAATAGTGAAATGAAATACAAAAAAATGAGAATTTTGATATTTTACTTACATTAATTTTGATATTTTACTTACATGTCAACAATACATTATTTCCCCATCATATTATTTTTTTTCTCTATATATGTTGCAATGTCTCATGTTATTCATATGTTGTAAATAATTGTAATTTTTCAAAGAATATTCAAAGATTATTTTATAAGGCATCAATAAAAATGCATGCTTTATATATGCATATTTTTTCTATATATGCACGCTTTCTATAAATGCACAGTTATGGAAGTCAGCTTCCGTAATAGTGTGCTTCCGTAAATATGCATATACGGAAGTTGTCATCCTAAATGCACATTTATGAAAGTCAGATTCCATATATGCACGCTTTCGTATTTGCGCATTTATGGAAGCACATATATATGTGGTTTCCATAAATGTGTGTTCTCATATATGCACGTTTATGCATTTGTGCGCTTCCATATATGCGCATATACACGACTTCCATAAATGTGCATTTGTGGAAGGCAGATTTTGTATATGTGCACTTTTGTAAATGCACATTTACAGAAACACGCATATACGAAAGCTTCTTTCCATAATTGCACATTTTTGGAAGTCGTGTTCCGTATATGCACGCTTTCGTTAATGTATATTTACAGAAGTTGGATTCCTTAAATGCGCATAAATGGAAGTCGACTTCCACATATGCACATTTACAGAAGTTGGCTACTTCCATAAATGTGCATTTACGGATGACATATTTTGTATATGCGCATATACGGAAGATGACCAAATAGTGCCCCCGTAAATGCGTATTTTGTATATGCGCTCTTTCATATATGCGCATATACAGAATCCAACTTTCATAAATGCACATTTACAAAAGCATGCATATACAAAAACCACCTTTCATAAATGCGCATTTGTGGAAGGTATGTTTCGTATATGCACACTTCCATAAATGCACATTTATGGAAGTTGGATTCCATAAATGTGCATATACAGAGGCGCGCATATACGAAAGTCGACTTCTGTATATGTGCATTTACGAAAGATGACCACTTCCATAAATGTGCATTTACGGATGACAAATTCCATATATGTGCATTTATGGAAGATGACCAAATAGTTACCCCGTAAATGCATCTTCTGTATATACTCATATATAGAATTCAAATTCCATAAATGCACATTTATGGAAGCACGCATATATGGAAGTCACCTTCCATAAATGCACATTTTCTAAAGTCGTGTTCCATATATGCGGGCTTTCGTAAATATGCATTTATGGAAGTCGGATTATGTATATGCACATTTACAGAAGCTAACTTCCATATATGTGCATTTACAGAAGCTGACCACTTCCATAAATGTGCATTTATAGATGACAACTTTTGTATATGTGCATTTACAAAAGATGACCATATAGTGCCCCCATAAATGCGTCTTTCATATATGCACGCTTCCATATATGCACATATATGGAATCTGAATTCCATAAATACACATTTACGGAAGCAAGAATGTACAAATGCCACTTTCCGTAAATGCGCATTTGTGGAAGGTGTGTTCTGTATATGCATGCTTTTGTAAATGAGTATTTATGGAAGTTGGATTCTGTAAATGCCCATATATGGAAGTGCATATATAAGGAAGTTGACTTCCGTATATGCGCATTTACGGAAGCTGACCACTTCCATAAATGTGCATTTATGGCTGACAGCTTTCGTATATGTGCATTTACGGAAGATGACCAAATATTGACCCTGTAATGCATCTTTCGTATATGCGCTTCTGTATATGTGCATATACGTAATCTAACTTCCATAAATTCACATTTACAAAAGCACGCATATATGGAATCCACCTTTCGTAAATGCGCATTTGCGAAAGGCATGTTTCGTATATGCGTGCTTCCGTAAATGCGCATTTATAGAATTTGGATTCCATATATGCGCATATACAGAAGCACACATTTATGGAAGTTGGATTATGTGATTGGGCATATACAAAAGTGCCCATATACGGAAGTTGACTTTCATATATGCACATTTATGGAAGCTGACAACTTTCATAAATGTGCATTTACAGATGACAACTTTCGTATATGCGCATTTATGGAAGATGACAAAATAGTGCCCCCATAAATGCATCTTATGTATATGCCTGCTTCCTTATATGCGCATATACGGAATTTGACTTCCATAAATGCACATTTACGGAAGCAGGCATATACAGAAACCGCTTTCCGTAAATGCACATTTGTGGAAAGCGTGTTCTATATATGTGTTCTTCTGTAAATGTGCATTTATGGAAGTTGGATTCCATAAATGTGCATATGAAGAAGCATTCATATATGGAAGCCGACTTCCATATATGCACATTTACAAAATCTGACCACTTCCATAAATGTGCATTTATGGATGACAGCTTCAATATATGTGCATTTATGGAAGATGACCAAATAGTACCCCTATAAATTCATATTCCATATATACACGCTTCTATATATGTGCATATACAGAATCCGACTTCCATAAATGCACATTTACGGAAGCACACATATACGGAAGCCACCTTCCATAAATGCACATCTGCAGAAGGCATGTTTTGTATATGCATTCTTCCGTAAATGCACATTTATAGAAGTTTGATTTTGTAAATTTTCATATACGAAAGTGTGCATATACAGAAGCTAACTTCCGTATATGTGCATATATGGAAGCTGACCACTTCATTTTGTAATTTGAAATCTAGATATTTCAATCTCTTTATTTTAAAGATCTTCTTTAACGTTATTACAATCATCTTTTATTTATTGCATACTTTCTTGTTTCATTTTTTATTATTTTATCCATTTATTTGGAAAAGACGTTTTTCCATTTATTTGAAAAAGACATACTCTCCTAATGTGACATGTTAGGTAAGCATTTTGTTAAGAGTTTAATGGTAGATATTTTTCCACAACTTTATTCAAATATAGACCTTTAAAAAATGACTTTGATGGTTAATCTTGGTTTTTTAGCTAATCAAATTACTTTGTTGGTTGATCTTGGGTCTTTGGCTAATCGATCCCAACTTAGATTTTAGGCACACTAAAGTACAAATTTTATTCATTTTTTAGGTGATGTTAAATCTTGGGCATCTTACCCAAAATATCTTCATTAAAAGAACTGAATCGTTTGCCTTTATGACTCGCCTAATATATATCTTCTTTAATTTGTCTCACCTTATTCTAGATTGAGGTGAGATACCTATTGAAATGACTAAAAAAAAATGCAGTTTTATTGATGGACTCTTCTGACCACTTAATCCAATCATATTCCCCTTGTAACCTTGGAATAACATTCCAATTTTGCAAATGCATTAGGGTAGATTTGATATTTTTAGGGGAGAAAAATCCATAATGTACATAGCCTTAGACACACATTTCAATAATTTCTTAGAAATTAAGTAGAGAAATAAATAGGTTGGTGGAATGAAAGAGTAGATTTCCTTAGTGCCTAATTTGAATAAGCTTCCCCATGGGGTTTCAATAGTCAGGAAATATTATAACACGCTTTATTCATATTAGGGTTTTAAATTAATTACTCAAAAGTTTAGTAATATATAGCTTGGCAATAATGAGGTGAGGGGTATTTTAATATATCTTTATTTATTTATATTAGGTTTTAAATTAATTACTCAAAATTTTAGTAATATATAGTTTGGAAATAATGAGGCGAGGGGTATTTTAATATATCTTATATTTTTATTCATATTAGGGTTTTAAATTAATTACTCAAAAGTTTAGTAATATATAGCTTGGAAATAATGAGGCGAGGGGTATTTTAATATATCTTATATGGATATAGGTATATGAGGGATCTATTTTTATTTACATGTGGTTATGGATTTAGAAATTATAGAAGGAAGAGGGAGTAGGAAGTTTGAGTAAACCTAAGTGTATTTTGGGAAAGAAAAATCATGGCAATTTTTCAAGGTAGAGGAAGGGGTAAGAATTATGGATTTAGAAATTATAGAAGGAAGAGGGAGTAGGAAGTTTGAGTAAACCTAAGTGTATTTTGGGAAAGAAAAATCATGACAATTTTTTAAGGTAGAGGAAGGGGTAAGAATAATGAGAATTAGTAGGTAAAAAGTGAGAAAAAAAGTTGGGACCTGTTATCGCACAATTTGTAGCTAGGTCAAAAGGCTAGAGGATTGAGGCCAAACTGGCGTAACAGGAACCTTCCCCACCCAATGTCACCTCAATGGGGAGGTTCTTTCTATTTAGGGAGGTTAACCCAAGGGAGACGTCCCCGACAACCTAGGGTTTTGAAGAGGCCAAAGTATAAAGATAAAGGAAAAGTTTCCTCCTCACAGGTTACCACCAATGGTCAGATAATCCGGCTAATCAGCCAATAAAGAAGTGTATGCCCAAAAGAGAACACCTGCCCGGAACAAGACAATAACAAGATAATACGTATGCAAGCTATATATCAGTGGGTTAGTACTTCATGTAATTATCTGACATCAATATATAAGCAATGAAACAATAGGTATCAATGAGATCAACGTTTTAATTTTTATCAATATACCAATGGAGAAGTATTATTTCATCAATAACTATCGAGATTATGTAATCAAGAATGTATCTAATCAAATTTTACTCAATAAATGATTTCAATCATCATCTAATTGCTTATCATCAAAATTTGTTGCGTCAAGATGGAATAACCAACTGTGACGTCAACCTAGTTAGGGTTAGCTTGGGTAATTAGGGTTTCAAAATTTAAAGTTTTGAGAGTTGGTTTGAGAACTATCACTTCAATGTTGTGTGTCTAAGATCAGTGCCTAAGGGTATATGGAGTAATTCAAGGAGAGGACTCAAGGTTGAAGGAGTAATAGGCTAAAGACAAGAGGGAAGGGTTCTAGAGTGATGCAATGGTAGGGCCCTAGAATCAAAACCCTAGGGGAAAGAGGCTCACTCTGGTGTTTCTTAAGCAAGGCCTCATGCTCTTTCCTCCTTCTTTAGGTCAAACTTGGCAAAATGGATAGCATATGAGAAGAGATAAAACAAGAGGATCAAGTGAGGGAGAGTGTTGCAATAGCAAGGCTCTATCACTAAAACCCTAGAAGATAGATGGCCCTAGGTGTAGATAACCTAGGCCTAGGATGTCACCCTCTTTTTAACCTTTAAAATCAAAGCTAGCTTAAGGGAAGAAGTGAGAAGAGTGTAGCAAAGGTTAGGCTCTTTCTTCCTTCTTCAATGGCTGAAAATTTCTCTCTAAGGGGACATGAGACAAGGACCTACTTGTGTTCTTGTCACCTAGGGTTTTAAAATCAACAAATTTATAAGTAAATGGAAGAATTATAAACCTACAACCATTCAATTAAGAAGTTTTGCAAGAAAAACACTTACATATCATGATGAAAAATATATGCAAACCCTAGTTGTAAACCTTCCGTCAAGAGAAATGCCAAATATGCCAAGAAAATCCTTCCATCAACAAGTGCGCCTCACTTTAAAAGACCAAATACCCAAGTAGGGTGAAAAAATCAGACCTCACAAGTGTGAGTTTTGTTGTTATGTTCAAATGAGGGAAAAACATCCTCAATATATAGTGTATCATGACCCTTTAATTAAAATTAGGTCATTAAAAATAGTCGACAAGGCTACAAACCAAAATCATATTGTTTTTACATTAACTGCTAAGTAAAAGACATAAATGAGC
>SNQJ01S0188788.1:3133-18303 GCA_010110895.2 Picea sitchensis
GGATCAGACTGATGACTGTTCCCCCAGGTTTTACTGGGGGAACAGTCATCAGTCTGATCCACACGCAAGGGCAGGGTATCTAGCTCGAAATCAAATCAAAAGCTTCCACTCATCATTGTGGGTATACCTCGGAGTTATCCCTGTGATACGTGCAATCTCTACACCGATGTCAACAAAGCAGGGTTAGTAACTCTGCCAACACCAATGCGATCTAGTGCTTGACCCTTGTGTTAGAAGGGCTTCCCAGGACAATATGTTGAAAATGGAATTTAACACTCCCTAACTCAAGATGCTATTGTGTGTTTTTGAGATTTTGGAGAGTGTATCTCTCTTCCTACTCCAAAGCACTAGCCTAGCTAAATGTTGGTGTAAAAGAGCCCTAGAAAAGAGTTTACTAGATAAATTTTAAGATTATGCAATGTTTTTAAGAGCTGTTGTTTACTCAAAGGTAACGGAAGTGAAACTCAGGTTGTATGACTCTGACCCAAATAATGCAAGGATAATGAATAAATATAACACTTTTCATTCCATGAATCCTATTTATGGGAGAGAGAGACAATTTTCCAAATCAATCTCAATACTACAATGCAACGCACAATTTCCTTTCAGATGTCAATGCAAACAATCATTTATCAATGAACACTCTTTATATGTCTTTTTCAAATACTTCAATAAACTCTAAAAATTTGATTTTCAATGTTTTGTGAAATACAAAAAACAACATTTTGAAAGAAAAACTTGTAGTTCATTTTCCAAAAAGAACTTTGATTAACGAGAAAAGAAAATCAAATCATAAAGAATCAAGCAATAACAACCCAATCACTTCTTTCAATGAAAGCAAAAACAAAACAAAGAGAAAACCAATGAGCATTCTCAATGCAAATGAAAATGTTCTTTCTAACCAACAAGCAAATGAGAAACATTGAACACTTAACTCTTAACCAATCACGGGTTCTCAGCCAACCAGACACACTCCACTCTAGAAGTCAAAGAGAATGAATTTCCAATAAGAGCCAAGAAATGAAAGTCAAGCTACAAAAGACAAGAAACACTTTGAAACCCTAAAACATTTCAAGCATGCAAACTAAATCAAGAGATGTATCAATCAATTATCCAATAAGCCTATCAGAGGTGAATCAACTGATCTGAGCAATCAAAACTCAAATTCAAAATTTTCAAAAGTCTTGCTCGCAGGCAAGCAGTGTAACACAATGCGAGAAGATAGGATTCTCGCAAGCCACTTTGTAGCAAGGTGCGAGGTGTTCGCACTGGACCCTATGTGCAGTATGCAAACTTGACCATTTCTCGCAGTCTGCAGTTAAATGAAGTGCGAGAAGTCCTGAAGATGACAAAATTTTTGAAAATGAAGGCAAAATTGACAAAGGCTTATAGACCCAGAAGGTCTCTGAGGATATCCCGAGGACTCAGAGACTGATAAAACAAGAGAAATATGAAAATAGAGAAAATGGCCACAGAAAAATACAAAAAGCCACCAAAAAATGGGATTGTCCCCAGTTGAGTCGCCAATTTTGTTTCAGGATTAATCCGTAAGTGCGGACACAAACCGATCTCCCTAGATCCACTTGGATCTAGAACAAAACATGACAGAATAATACACTTTCCCTATATTTAGACTATTGAATGAACTAGGAGGCAAGAATCATGTACATACCTTATGATCGCTTCCTTGGGTCTTTGTTGTTCCAAGCTTCGCTCCAATGCTCTTGTATCGTCCAGACCACAACAAAACAAACCAATCGAAGTGAAGACAATTAAATATATTCAATAGCTAATCTATACATATGATCAAGGAGTTATGTAATAAAGTGACATCATCTTTGTGGGAAAGGGACATATTACTGTATTAAATTGATAGAAAGAAAGAATTACAACCTGAGCCTTGATGTTGTTGATCTCCTTTCGATGGATCCTAGCTCTGACACACACACTTGCTCATGCATGAAGAAGATCAACCACTTTTGGTAACCTTGTTGGTGTCTCTAGCTGTTGTAGCATCAGTCCTTCATACAATCTTGCACTAATTCTCCAATCAATCTCTTGCTAGTTTGCTTCTCACCTTTTCCATGAACAATCCCCTCAATATATAGGAGAGGATAGATTAGTTACTTGGATAGGAATGATCCCAAGATATCAAGAAAACCAATACTTAGATAACCATTCGAATGCCAACTCATCCTTCTAGAAGATTCCCTTCTAGAAGGTTCAATATTTTATCTTTTTCCTTCCTTTAGAAGATGTCCGCACCCTGATAGTTAGGTACAATGCGAACCCCTCACACTCCAGGTTAATGTATCCTGTGAGAATCATACATTCTCGCAGGCAAATATATAAGTAGCATGTGAACCTCCCTTAAAAATATGATTTCTGGAAGCAGACAAAGGTAACTTTTCTCAGGAAAGTGTTCTAGTGAAGAGCCTGGTTTCTCCATCATCATTACATCATTATGACAACCAAAATTATGGATAACAACAATTTGTCCTTCCTATCCTACGATCCTTCACCTATCTTGTTCCTTCTGTCAGAAGGAAACTCGGGTCAGTCTGGGCCTATGGGAAAAATTTCCCTCTGTGGTACTTCGGGCTGACAATTTTCTGTCTCCTCGGCCAGACCCTCCATGCTTCCATTTAAGGAGGTAGTTGATTTTCCAACCACCAGTCCTTCTTTCATTAAATTGTTTCTTCTCAGGAGGCTTATTACTTCAATGAGGAGAGAACTTGGTTATTTTTTCACAACAAACCCTCTCCACAACTTCCTCATTTTTTCCTCTAGTGATACACTGATCGCGGTCTTCTAACACTCTACTTTTCCTAGTGACTTTCCTTTGGTGATTTGGCTTAACGCTGAGTTTTGTTGCCACGCGTTGCTCTTGGATGGGAATTTATATAAGCACATGATTGCGGAAGTCATCAAGGACGGTTTGGATCCACACTGCTTTGACCCCCGCAATCCACCACCAACTACCACGTACCCTTCTCTCTATACCATGGTTTTGATTGAGGGACAGCTCATGAATTTTAATGTTCGAGCACTTTTTGTCCCCGTAATGAAGTGTGGTCATCGATCTTGTTGCAACCAGTGATCTGGGTGACCTTTGTTTTTTAGCGGCCTTACTAAAATTTATCCTTCTGCCAACTCCAGAATTCCTCTAACCATGCTTAGAGATGGCACCAATTTTGGTGCTCGGGAGCTTTGGATGTTGAGCAAGGATATCTCCTGGAGGATGATCTCCCGGATATGGCATGGTAGCCCGACATCATATGATGTCACATCTATTGATTTGTCACAAAAGGAGTGTGCCACACGTCAATCGAGGATGAGTGGATGATAGGCCCAAAGGTGCCTAAAATGAGTTTTGTGTGTCAGCGCCAGATGCATGCCACATATCTCTGATGGATGGGTGCCACATGTCTGAACTGAGGAACTCGAAAGGTCTTCGACACTTTGGGTTCCAGAATTTCTGCATGTAGATTTTGTATAACTCCCGAAGGGCCAAAATCGTGAAGTGATTAGCGTGCTCTTATGATTAATTAAAATGGGATTCAACCTCCTTAAAATGATTTGGGACTTTGGAAATCCAGGCTTCGAAGAAATATGATTGTTCTGAATGGAAAATTTTCAGAGTGACAATGCTGCGAATCTGACGTGGTGGCTCGATGTCATCTGACGTCAAAACTACTGATGTGTCACAAAAGGAGTGTGCGACACATCACTTAACGATGAGCAGATGATATGCTCAAATATGCCTAAAATGAGTGCCACATGTCGACACCAGATGTATGCCACATATCTCTGATGAATGGGTGCCATGCGTCTGAATTGATGGACCCCAAGAGTCTTCGACACTTCAGGTTTAGGACATTCTACATGTAGAGTTTCTATAAATCCCGAAGGGCCGAACTCATGAAGTGATTAACATTTCCTTATCACTAATTAATCCAGGATTAAGCTTCCTTTATATAAATTCTTTGGGACTTTGGGGCTTCTACCTGGTTGTTAATCTTTGCGTTACTTTGAAACTCCGAATGCAAGAGAGCCATTGATCTAAACTATACGTGGGATCTCCATTGCTAAAAATTGAACCTGTCTGTTTTCTTGCATTTCAAGCCCGAAATGGACTACTTTGAATGATATGTTTTGCGCTAATGGTTGTTTCGTGTGAAAAAAAAAATACTTGGACGACCTATTGTGATCTCAATCAATGGAAAAACATTTGACCAACAATTCGAACCAAATCTCGATATGTGTTTATCCTTTAAGAAAACAGAAAAACTTGGTGCAAAGAATCAGTCAAGGAAGATACTAAGGAAGATCCAGTCATTGAAAAAAAAGGGAAACTGGCCTTATCAACAAGAAGAGGGAAAAATCTAGGAAGGTATGAGGAAAAGAGAGAGACGGGGAAAGGGTGCAGGCTTAGGTCTTAACAACAACTAAATGTGACCCACAAACAACTTCATGTGATAACACATACCATGACAGGAGTGATATTAGGTTGTGACAGGAAATTTTCCACGCCTCTCCCTCAAATCTCTATTTTTTTTGCATGGCCCCTTTAATCCTTATGTGAGTCGGATTAGCAAACATCATCAAGCCTACATCCATTGACAAAAACAATGTCAATAATACATGTACATAAATCATACTGTAATCAATCATATGTCACATGTGCATAAAATGAAATAGTCAAACAAATACAATCCACTCCATGACTCAATCTGGAGTCCAAGGAAGTTCATTGATGCCATAAACATCCATAACATGTCATGTGTCTCGCATACTCAAGAAAAATCGTCAATAACATCTGCCAATACATATACATCAAAATAACAATAATTCATAACACATCATCATCATCATATATATCCCATAATCGAAAAAAAATCACAATGTACCATAACTAGAACACTTGAATGCAAGTGTCCTCAAAGAATATGTCTATAAAAGTGTTCTCAATGGAGTGGGATGTTACAAAGTTTGACAAATTTGGGTCATCATCTTTTGCCATGTATTTTAGTTTCTCATAGTGATGACTTGAGCAAACTTTGGCATTAGTGGTTTGGTCATATGAACTATCACTCATTGTGACAACCATGTAATCAATATATGATGAATGGTCTTCCTCTTGTGATCCAGGTGGATATCGGTGGCCACCCACCTTTTCCAAATGGCTCAAAATAGTTTTCTGGCAATTTTGGCAATTTACTATTTTTAGCAGGTTTTAACTTCCAGAGCCATTTTGAGGGTCCAAATGAACATTTTTAGAGATAGAGGTTCTCAATGATAGCTGAAGGCATTATTGATCCCCCAAAATGAATCTCCTCAATGATACCTTTCCAACGAGCTATCACACACCTAAAACGGAGATCGTATACAAAAGTTACGACCCCGGGAAGTTGATATACTCACTTACCCAAACGGGGCCCACATGACTTTTGATGCTTCATCTCCTAGGGTTAGGTTTTTGGATGTCTAGGGTTTTTTACATTCCTGCTTATTGTAAAAATGCCTTCAGAGCCTCATTGTAATCATCTTCTTGCGAATGCGAGTAGTTGTCGCATCTCTTTTCAGAGATAAACTACCACCATTCTAGCTAGTCTTTCACTCTGTATTTTTACAGTCTTTGTACATTTCTTTCATTAATAAAAATCATGTATGACTGTATATCTATGTTTATGGTTGCATCTCTGATACATTTATGTTATATTATTGAATATCTATGATATCTCTGTGCATTTCTTTATTATATCTCCGATCTCATTTTGTGCCGAAAATAATCCGGATCATCTTGTTTCCTGTAGAGATGGTGTTTGTGTCGGTTGTGTTCTTAGAAAAAATCATCGGGACAATTCTTACAAATATGCCTCTTGGCACACCTTATCCCCTTTGCAACTTGTTCACAGTGACTTGTGCAGTCCACTTTCTTCTCCTTATTTTTCTAGGTGCAATTATTTCTTAACTTTCATTGATGATTTTTCCATATGCACTTGTGTTTACTTCTTAAAACTTAACAACTAAGTGTTTGATATGTTTTTGGCCTACAAGGCCCTTGTAGAAAAAACAATTGGATATCAAATTCAAAGGTTAAGAACACATAGTGGAGGATAATATGTGAAAAATAATTTTACAAGTTACTGCACTAGACAGGGCATCCAAATGCAACACATTGTTCCATATACACCACAACAAAATGGTGTTGTTGAGAGAAAGAACTACACATTAAAAGAAATAGAGAATTGTATGATCTAATCTAAGGGATCAAGTCTAAAGTATTGGGTGGAAGTCATTAACTGTGAAAATTAAATAGTAAATCACACTCCCACAAAGGATCTTAAAAATATAACACCAGAAAAAGCATGGAATATAATTAATCCAGATGTAAGTCAATTATGTGTATTTGGCAGTGTAGCATGGGATCACATTCCTGATGAGAAAATGAAAGTTTTACATCCTAAAAGTGAGAAGTGTATTTTTTTTTGTTATTCTGAAGATGTTAAAGGTTAGTGACTTCTTCAACCTCATTTCATTCAAATTATTATTAGAAGAGATATTGAATTTGATGAAAATATCTTGTCCCATGAGACTAATTCGACATTTGTGCCTTCTTCGGCCCGCGAGTCATTATCAACATTTGTCCCATATTATATTCCTATTATTGTTTCTTATTCTTCATATGATGATAATGAGGATGAAAATCCACCTTTTCCTACTCACCTTCCTCCAAATGAGTCCATTGAACATGAAATTGCACCAACACCACCACTTCCTAGATGGGTCTATTCAACATGAGAAGAAGTTGGTGATCTTGTTGGTGATCCTTCAGATCAACATCGAGCACGTTCATAGTTTCAGTGATCCTCTTCTTTTTTGTCTCAAATTTCATAGACTTGTGATCCAAAGACATTTTCAAAATATTTAGGTCATCCAAATTGGGATACATCAATGATTAAAGAGTATTTCTATTTAATGGAAAATGATACTTGGGATATTGTACCTCTTCCGAAAGGAAGAAAACTTGTCAGATGTAAATGGGTGTATAGAAATAAGTATGTATCAGATGGAAGTGTTGAAAGTCACAAGGCTCATTTAGTTTCCAAAGGATTCTCTCAAGTTACAAAATTAACTATAATTAAATATTTTCCCTCATAGCCAAAATGAATTCCATCTGCCTTGTTCTTTCCCTTGCTGCCTCACATAATGGGAGGTCCATCAGATGGATGTTAAATACGCCTCGTTGCATGGGGATTTGAAAAAACAAATCTACATGGAACAACCTCTTGGATATTTCCAAAATGTCTTCAGCCTTGTTTGATACCTTAAGAAATCTCTTCATGGTATTAATCAAGCTCCTCGAGCTTGGTATTCAAAGATGGAGTACTTTCTTCTTGATACCGACTTTTCTAGATGTCATTCTTATCCTAGTGTCTATACCAAGAAAATAAGAATCCATCAAAGATTCCTTTTTATTTATGTTGATGACCTTATCCTCAGTGGTAGTCACCCAAAACTTTTAAACCATGTGAAAACCATCCGTATGAAGATATTTGAAATGATTAACTTGATATGTTTGGACTATTTCCTTTGCCTCAAAGTTTTGCAAACCGAGGAAGGCATTTTTATTTCACAGTCTAAGTATTCTTGTGAACTTCTTCATCACTTTCACTTGGAATATTCTAAACCAACCCCTTATCCCTTTGTAACATTCCTCTCTACTAAGCACATGTTATCGACTTATTCTTTGAGGACACTTGCGTGCAAGTGATTCGGTTATGGTACATGGTGATTTGTTTCTATTATAGATTATACATGATGATGATGATATGGTGTGACTTATTTTTTTCGATATATATGTATTGGCAGATGCTATTGACGAGTTTTTTCTTAGTTTGCAGGACACTTGACAGATGGTGGATGCTGATGGCATCAACGGACTACCTTGGACTCGGGAATGAGTCGAGGAGTGGATTGTGTTTTGTTTGAGTATTCATTTTTACACATATGTGACATATGATTGATTTAGTATGATTATGTATATGGATCAGTGATACTACTTTGTCAATGATTGGAGGATGATGATGCTTTCTATTCAGACTCACATAAGGAGTAAAGGGGCCC
Organism: Picea sitchensis; assembly: GCA_010110895.2. Taxonomy (NCBI): domain Eukaryota; kingdom Viridiplantae; phylum Streptophyta; class Pinopsida; order Pinales; family Pinaceae; genus Picea; species Picea sitchensis. The sequence goes on from SNQJ01S0188788.1 coordinate 11,264, forward strand.
TACACAAAAACCAGATATTGAGGGAGGGGTGTGGTAGTGTCCCTGTCACAACCTACTAGCACCCCTGTTGTGGTTCGAATTTTAGGTTAATGATTACGTAGTTCGAGAGATCCACGATGTCATGAGGGAAGACTGAGACAGTCGCTCATGAAGATTTCTAAAGGGCACACGATAAGACATCGTCTTTATTCCTTAGAAGCCCTTAGTCTCTGACAAGGTTGTCTGAGTGCAATTTTGACTCCAAGGGTTCAGTCAAAGACGAGTGACACCCTTGAAGCACGGAGGTGCGTCTTGAAGGGCATGTCATGTAATTAAAACTTGAGTCAATAAATCTAGGTGGCCTAGAAAATAATGAATTGATTTGACCTTGTCGGATTAAAATAATTAATTAAAGAATGAATCTATTAATTATTAATACTAATAAAAATCTAAGCCTAAGTCTAATATTAGTCAAGAGACCAAATTATATCTACAAGTTAAATTTAAATAAATGAGATAAATCAAATTAGGAAAAATGTGAGGATAAATCTAAAGGATGGATAAATTGCACATGTGTGCATGAAATCAATAATTTGAATTTTTTAAATTAGAAGAAATAATAATATGAGAGAAATAAGAGTACACTTGGAAAAGAATCTTGAGTCAACCTATCACTAGTCTAATTAGAAGAAGTCTCTTAATGAGACTCTAACTAATATCTAGTTAGGAGAAACTCATTAAAGGAGAATCTGGGGAATAAAGGGAAAACTAAGATAAAAAAATAGGAACACATGGGAAGATGTGAGGGAATTTGACTTTTTAATTAAAATAAAATTTGTATTTACTTGTGCAACTTTGGGAGAGAGTGACAAGTGTGTGGGTGAATAATCTTAATTTATTCAATTAAAAAGTTAATTATTTGTGCATGTGGACATGTGTCAGTGAGGAAATTACTATAATACAAATGGTGTAGATGGCTAAAGGATCACACATGTTATTGGTAAAGTTATGCTGCCAAAATAATTTTCGGACTTTGTTTTACTTGTGAGAGTTGGGAGACCAAGTTTGAGGATAGAGTGGTAGCTCTCCCTTGCGAGGAAAAATTGAAGCTATAATATTTATGGTTTTTGTGCTTGGCCCCTTTGCGACTCGGGGGGATAAGGGGGAAGAAGATTACCCCTAGAATTGGCTGGGAGGTACCGGTGAAATCTCTATGATTAGCAAGCAACAGTTTGGAAGAAACTCGCGTTGCGAAAGAACATCTTCAAGTCCATCTTCTTTGGTTACAGTATTTATTTTGGATTAATCAGTGAATGTGAATTTGAAATTTGTATTTGAATGTATGGTAGGAAGGCCCAGACTCGTAAAACTACGATTGCCATTATATATATAAATTGAGTAGTGTTAGTGTAAATATGAATTAACTTAACTGTTTGTACTATTTGTTGGGTTTCAACCTTGTAAAGGAATATTAATTAATGCTTCAATTTAGGAAAAATCACATTGTGAAATGAAAGGTTCTCAAGTGCTTATTCATAAACTAATGTTGTATAAATTTGATTGTGCTTATAAAATTGATGTTTAGATTTATCTTGGTTATGTTTTATCTACATAATCACCACAAAAATGATGCGGGATATTACAAAAATTAATTGTATCTTATGAAGTTGTGCAACCAAAGAAGCTTTGTTTCTGTTTCTTTTAAATACAATTATGTATATATGTCAGCTCTATACAAGGATATGTGATAACTGAGCCACTGTTGAATTAAATAAATGTTTTTATTAGTACAGTAAAAATGGTTGAACCAGGAATATCCAGATCCTAAGAAGACGCTCACGTTGACCACCCATTTTCCCGATTGTCCCATCATTAGGAAAATATGTGTACTATGTCTCATTTATAGATGACTTCTTGAGGAAGACTTGGATATATTTTCATAATAATAAATCTAAAGTCTTTGATAGGTTTAAAGAGTTTAAGGCTCTTGTTGAGAATCAAACAGAGAAAAGAATTAAGGTGTTGAGGACAGATAATGGCAGAGAGTTCTCTGGAAATGAATTTGAATAATTCTGTAAGAAGTGTGGTATAGCAAGGAAGAATACTACTCCATATGCACCTCAACGGAATGGAGTTGTAGAAAGGATGAATAGGATGCTTATGGAAAAAGAAAGGTGCATGCTCAGTGGTGCCAGGTTAGGGCAATAATTCTAGGCAGAGGCAGTGGGTACGGCATGCTACCTAGTCAAAAAATCACCCTCATCAACATTGGACGACAAGACTCCACAAGAGGTATGGACTGGTAAGGAACCTTCTCTCACACATCTCAAGGTTTTTGGCTGCAATGCATATGTTCATGTTCCAAAGGAAAACATGAGTCAGCTGGATAAGAAGGTTGAAAAGTGTATCTTTGTTGGATATAAATATGGTATCAAAGGTTATAAGATTTGGAAACCAGAAACTAAGAAGGTAGTGTATAGTCGAGATGTGGTATTTAGAGAAATGAAGGATGTTGTTAAACAAGAAGCCCTACCAAGTAAGGAAGAACTAGAGAAGATAGAGTTTGATTTAAAGGATGATGAATCAGACTCTACAAAAGAACATGAATCAGAAGAAGAAGATCCTCATACTCCAGTATTGAGGATATCGGATCAAGAAAGAAGGCTACTGAAAAGGTATAGTCCATCTTATTTCCGTTCAAATTTTGCTTTATCTATTACTGATGATGATCCTAGAACTTTCAGGGAGGTAGTGGATTCAGAGGATGAAAATCTTTGGAAAAGGGCCATGGACGAAGAAATGGCATCTTTGGATAAGAATGAGGCTTGGGATCTAGTGACGTTGCCAACTGGAAGAAAGCCCATTGGAAACAAATGGGTATTTAAAAAGAAGTTGAATGCAGAAGGAAAAGTGGAGAAATACAAAGATCAGTTAGTAGCAAAGGGTTATTCCTAGGTTGAGGGAATTGATTTTGGTGAGATTTGTTCCCCTGTTGCCAAGATTTATGTTATCTGTTGCTGCTACATTTTATTTTGAAATAGAACAAATGAATGTGAAGACAACATTCCTACATGCGGATCTGGAAGAAGAAATCTATATGAAGAAACCAGAAGGTTATGCTGTGAAGGGAAAGAAGGAGTCGGTATGCAAGTTGAAAAAGTCCTTGTATGGTTTAAAACAATCACCAAGAATGTGGTATCAAAAATTTAATACTTATATGTTGGGACTTGGCTTCATAAGAAGCAAAGAAGATCGTTGTGTGTATTTTAAATTAATTGGTGATCATTTGATTTATTTGGTCTTATATGTGGATGACATGTTGTTGATAGGAAACAACAAAGAGATTATCCAGGATGTGAAAAATCAGTTGTCCTCTAAATTTGACATGAAGGATCTGGGTGCTTCAAATTTCATTTTGGGCATGGAAATTAAAAGAGATCAGAAAAGGAGGAAACTCTAGTTAAATCAGAGAAAATATGTCGAGACAATATTGCAGAGGTTTAATATGAAGGAATGTAAATCGCTCAATGTTCCTATTCTTGTTGGTGTAAAGTTATCTGTGGATCTGTGTCCCAAGACACATGAAGAAGAGGAGGACATGTCTCATGTTCCATATGCAAGCACAGTTGGCAATTTGATGTATGCAATGGTCTATACTAGACCGTACATTGCACATGCAATGGGAGTTTTGAGCAGGTATATGTCAAAACCAGCGAAGGAGCATTGGACATTAGTAAAATGGGTTTTCAGGTATTTGCATGGCACTTCTAGCTATGGATTGTGCTACGAAGGAAGACTAGGATTGGACAGAGTGGTGGATATACATGGCTTTGTGGATGCAGACTGGGCTAGAGATTTGGATCATAGGAGATCTACAAGCGGGTATGTGTTTAACCTATTTGGAGGAGAAATAAGATGGATGATAAAAAGACAGGCTATAGTGGCACTTTCAACTAAAGAATTTGAATACGTGGCAGCCACTCAGGCAAGTAAGGAAGTAGTATAGTTACAAAGATTGTGTTCAGGTATTGGGTTGGTACAACAAGTTGTAAGGATAGAGTGTGACAGTTAGAGTGAATTTTTTTTGGTGAAGAACCCTTCTTATCATTCGAAGACAAAGCACATTGATTTTCAATATCACTTTTGTGAGAGACATGATTGAAGAAAAGAAATTGTCACTGATGAAGGTGGAGACTTTGAAGAATGTTGTAGACTCATTAACAAAATCTATGAGCACTGAGAAGTTCTCTTGGTGTAGAGGATCCATGGGCATTGTTGCCCTGGATTATTGACTATGTAACCCTGTAACCCCATGTATGCAAAGAAAACAACAAGTGGGAGAATGTATGGGTATGTGTTATTTTCTACATCGGGACCGCATTATATTTAGGTGGTTTTTGGGCACATGGTTTCTTTGCCGATGGTCTTCTATTTCCAGTTAAGGAATTAGGATTTTGGAATAATCCAGGTCATTGGGTCAGCGTTTGGATGTTGTTGGCTCTTATATGTATTTTGTATTGTAAACATTGTAACACAATGAATGCATACAGAATATGCTAGTTTTCCCAGTTTGGGTTTCCAGGGGAAAAATCTCTGTGTAATGTTTGTATTTTCCATTGTATCTTTTTATGTTCTTTTTCTAAATATATGTTTGCAATAGATATTGTACAAGGTTAGAATTTACATTAGTGATGTCGATTTCAGTTGATTGTGACGATATTGATTGTGTAGTTATTAATATATGTTGTGATGCATGTCACTGGTTGTAACATTTGTTTTCAGTTTTTTATTTTTTTACTTCTTTTGTACTCACTATTTGTTGTCTTAACGGAGGGATCGTTACACCCTTCCAATCTGGAGTCAAACTTGTTGCCACCTATACTTCTCCTGAACTTGATACCATGTTGTACCGTTAGTTAGTTGGTAGCCTCTTATATTTGACTCATACTCATCCTGCTATTTCCTTTATTGTTGGTATTGTTTCCTGGTATATGAAAACACCTCATGAAATTAATTGGAAATCAAATAAAATTATACTTCGGTATGTCTAGGGTACAATTCAGTTTGGGATACATGACATCTCAGGGGGAATCCTTTATTGGTTGGTTTCACTAATTTAAATTGGTTCGATGACCTCGATGATTGAAAGTCTACTGCAGGTTATGTTTTCATCCTTGGTTCAAGACTTGGCACTTGGTCCTATAAGAAACAACATGTTATTGTTGTTTCTTCAATAGAAGTAGAGTATCGAGTAGTAGTTAATGAAAGTATAGAAGCCTTGTGGCTTTGATAGATCCTTTCAGAGTTTGGATTCCAATAGAAAAATATAACAACCCTTTGGTGTGACAACCATATTTCCATCCAGCTTGCCAAAGACCCAGTTCAACATCAGTGTAGCAAAGACATTGATATACACATGTAATTCATCTGAAATCTCATTCATGATCGATTTAATTGAACTGATCACTTTCCTTATAGAATATCAAGTTGCTTGCATATTCACAAAGTCTCTTACATAAGCAAAGTTTTCCAAACTTATATCTATGTTAGGAGTTTAGGAAGTTGTCATTAAGGGGGATATGTTCTAATACCTTCTTCCTTATCCTATTTTGCCACCTTTGTAAATCCTTCAATCCTATCACAAGTTGTTCTTAAGGGGGGATGTTATGATATTTAGACACCTAGGAGTGAGTTAAGATCAAATTGGTCTAATGTTTCGTTAGGTAAAAGTATGTTTCTTTATTATGCATTAGTATGCATTTGTAGTTAGGTAATATGACGGTTACGATATGTTCTTGACATAGAGTGATCCGATGGTTCATATTCTCCTTGATCTTAATCGATACAATGATTTGTGGCTTAACACCCGATTGGTCCTTGATCTATATTTAAACATAATGGAGATTCATTTTTTGACGATCGATTGTGAGAAAATATCTTTTAAATCTCTTTGTAATATTTTTATTTTTCATTAATAAATTTATCCAAGTGGACACGTTAGTTGGGGTCGTGGATGTTTCCACACAAGAGTTTTACCATGTAAAAACATTAGTGTGTTGATCTTTGATATGGTTATGTGAGTGGTTACTAAATCTGTTCTTCCTCTACTGGAATACCTATGTTGTTGAACATAAAGACATAACTATTTCCAAACAATTGACACGTTTTGGAAAGAGTTACACAATTCTTACATTATATGTTAGCTTTACTATAATGCATATATGACAGATGTAGCTAAATAAGATTGATTTAATCAATTAGTAAAAACAATACATTTAAGTTTCGATTAAAATGAAAAGCGAATCGCAATTGGGAAAGCTAATGACATTGAAGGATACCAAGATGAAATTTTTAAAATTGGAGGGCCAATCCTTATCCCTCACATACAAAAGCTCTTCAATTTAGCAGTCAAACAGGGCTTCCCTAAACCTTGGACGCAAAGCCTCATTGTTCCTATTTTTAAAAATGGGGATAGAAACATTCCCTCTAATTATAGGACCATTATGATTAGCCCGATTTTAGCCAAGCTTTATGGAATTATTTTGGAAAAGAAGATTAGCCTTTGGCTAGAAAGTCACGGAAAAAGAGATAAAGTCCAGGTTGGGTTTAAGAGATATCATTCAACTATGGACCATATTGTTACCTTTAAGATCATTGCAGAGGAGTTCTGCAATACTAAAACCAAACTTTTTTGTTGTTTTGTTGACTTTAGAAAAGATTTTGACATGGTTCGTAGGAAAAAACTTTGGAATAGGTTGGAAGAGATAAAAGAGCCTCTCAAGTTGAGGGTTGTTGCAATAAGGATGTATGAGAACATTATTTATAAGTTTAGAAACACTGAGGGCTGGTCAAAAGAGATTAAATGCAATATCAGAGTCAAACAAGGTTGTCCTTTGTTCCCTACCCTTTTTGGAATATACATTGACAGTTTAGAAGAATGCTTGGAAAAAATAGGTTGTGTCGGACCTACTCTCACCAGTATAGTCATTAATCTTCTTCTTTATGTTGATGATATCATTCTTATGGCAAGGAGTCCCCATGATCTTGAAAACCAACTAAGA
>SNQJ01S0188789.1:0-16828 GCA_010110895.2 Picea sitchensis
GTGATTTTCAACCTTGTGAGCATCAGAAAACAAAACACTTGCAAATAATCAAGCCTTCAAAAACCTATGCTCTGATACCAACTTGATCTAAAAATGAAGAAGACTTGTATTCTTGAAAATATTTGCAAGTAAAATTTATGTGATAAAAATGCAAATGGATCATCTTTGCAACACAATTTTTAATAGGATTTACTACTTCAATATGCATATAAAAAACACCATAATCAATGAACAGAAAACACATAACACGAAAAATGATAAAGGAGTTCACCCCTCTCTTGGGCTACATCTCCTGGTCCAGCTTCCAATGGATCATTTGTATTACTTTCTCAAAGTGCTCAAAATTTTTCTTTACAATGCTCCAAATTCCAAATAGACTGCTCCAATGGCTTCAGAACGTCCAAAAACCCCTAGTTGGGATTTTTCGGCACCTCGTTTGGCCAAAAAATGAAGAAGATAGGCTTCCTAGAAGTCTCCCCTTCAAGCTTGTTGTCTCTGCATCTACAAAATGCACCCCTGTTGTCTCAACCTAGCCCACATGCATATTTAAGCATAAAAACCTAGCACTAGATGCAACCACATGAACCGTGCAAACTGTAGGACAGTTACAGGCGCACCTAGCCCCTAACCGTCAAGGGATAGGTCGTATGACCCATGCGTCCACGCGCTAGCATTAACATAGGCTCCCGTTACATAAGCCAATGGTCAAAGGCCAAATGGCAGGNCAAGGGCTGGGGCTAAGCCTCGGCCCGGTCGCGCCCCAAACCACACGCATATACAAACATATATATATATTGCACCATATATATAACAAGGAACAACTGGTGGTGTGCCAATTGGTGGATCTTTTCCAAGTCTTTGCCCTTGCCCGGAGGTCGCGGGGTCTACTCTGGCCAATGACATAAGTTTTAAACCAATAAATGGATGACACATGGCGACCATTGACTGGGCCACGCGTCGTCATTCCATTTGCTGCCAAACATGCGAAGTCACCTACCAACTATCTGAATTCCTGTCTGCCACATGTTGTATGGCTTGCCACATGTCGTACGACCTGCCACGTCAGCGTCCATACGGACTGTACAGTCAACAACCCCTTTTTTTTGCCTGTTTGTAAATTTTAATAGAACTCGATCTCTCTCGCTCTCGATGTCCGTTTGAACCCAAACGAGTTGCGTTGGGTTCATAACAACAAGGTATATTCTCTTGTTCATTTTGAAGTGATTCCGAGCACTTTGAATTTTTGAGCAAAATTTTATCCCCTGATCACCCTCGAGCCAAGATTTGCGCAGGATCGTTCTAAACCTGCCCCCTTGAGCCAAATTGAATCTTCGATTCCCCATAGAGAATCCCACACACACACAATGGTGTTTTTCCACAGGTCCTTATGAGTATGCTCGCGTGACTAAACACAAAAAATCACCATAATCTCCTGACAACAATAAGATCACGCCCTTCGCCGAATCGGGAGTTTGGGTTCCACGATATTGCAATTCCTATTGTTGAGTTTTCTATCTCTTCAACCCCCGAAACCTGAAATGTCAAAATTTCAAATTCTTTGGCCGTGTCCTCCTCCACAATTGCGTCATGTTTCACGACTTCGGGAATTCCAGTGCAAAGGACCCCGATTCCTTGTCTTTGAAAACACCGAAATGATGAATCCTGATACGTTCAGCAAAGGCTGGCTCTCCAATGGTTATGAACGAGACTCTTTCATCGATTCGGAGGTTCGGACATCGCAACTTCACAAATCCAGATACAATTCTCCCAGTTCTCCAACCTTCAAAACCCCGAAATGGTCAATGAGGATTGACTCCGCCTATTGACGAAAACATGCCACCTGTCTTCCCCATTGTACTCTGTTTCCTATGTGGATTCTTGCCACCTGTCCACTCAATATTTCTGGCTTTTGGAACTTGAACAACCCTTTGACAACCGTTCCTCTACCACTTCGAAATCCCAAATTCCAAAATGGTGCCTTCTACAGGAATCAACGACTAATAGCCTCCCTTTAGATCCGATGACCCACATTATTTCTGGCTTCTGGGTACCAGGAGTTTGAGACTCTCGATTCTAAACCACTATCTTCTCGGGTTTTCGAACCCCTGTTGACGGGCGAAATTGACTTCTCGTCAACTGGAGGAGTGAATCCAGTCTGGGGTTGTTTAGTTAACCCAAGCCGTTTGGATTAATTCACTCTGACAGGTTTAGTGGCTCCGTTGGCCGATCTAAGTCCTAAAGAAAGTGAAAAAATAACTAAAAGAAAAACAATGATCTAATAAATAACAATCGCTAATAAATATACATACATCTAATATATATCTGCATTTTAACTAATTAATACTTATAAAATAATTCTACTTATCATATGTATAATATATACAAATAATTTTATTTCTAATATATATGTAATATGCGCAAGCTACGAATTTTAATCTAAATCCGTGAAAATCGAATGTAATTTGACTTTTTTAAACAACTAGAAAGCTATTATCTAATCTTTTTGATTTGTTTTCTTAGATGTTTATATTTAATAAATCGAATATCAAACTGTCTAATTAAACAAAAGAAATAACAGATGGTAAAAAGTGTTTTAACTACAGGGAAATTCTATATCTATTATACTAATGAAATCAAATAACATGGCTGACCTGTTATCGCATCCAATATCTGTTCAATGCGTAACATCCAGTCACCTTATCTGATGAGGTAAACCTGCACCAGATCCTGAAATTGCTCCTAATAAATGTGAAGCAGTAATGATGGAGTTTGAATCATAACAACAGAACACATAATAGATGAAGTCATAGTAATCTTATAATATTACAAGCAACCACAATAAGATAATTCTTCCTGTGAAAACTTGCCTATAAACGTTTGATCGAAATTAGAGATAAACCTCTTAATTCAAATTGAACGAATGATTACTATGTGTCATATCCGGGACATAAAAATATGGACAATATATAATCTTTAATCATATCAACTGATACTAAACCATGATGACAAAAGAAATCATAATCTATTAACAAATTGAAATAAACATGACTTGAATAAAAACATTATACAGAAAAGCTAAAGCTGTGACATGTATCATATTCCATTCAAGTTTGTAGTGAAACATCCATAGTCTTGCCCCAGGCTGAGATGATTAATGTTCACAAAATAATAGGTTTATATAGGTTTCAGGAAACACAATTGTTTCATGTTGATAACATCAAGTTTGTTTCAAAAATATGGGGGATGCAACCACCCTGATTTCACTGCATATCAAAAACTACCAACAACCTAATCTATTTACTAAAAACACAAAGTTGATATGGCTGGGAGATCTCAAGAGTGCCTCATATCTTCTTGGAAATCATGGGATCCTCAATCATCTTGAAAACAAATAAAAATGAGAAGGTTTCAGATATGTTTTCAATTGTCAAATCAAGCCATTCAAATTTTTCTAACTAGCTACAAAATCTTACGATTCTGTAGCTAGTTATAATAGCAAAGACAATCATATTTTATTCAATAAACAAAACAAACTAATCTTTTTGAAAAATAATTTATTCAATCAAATCGTATATCCTAACTTAAGAGTGACAAAATCGTTCTAAAATTAAAAAAAATCATACCTCAAATCATGGTATTAAAACTTATCAAGAAATTTTGGAGTTTACAATAGCTGTTGCTGCCTCTACATTTGTGAAAATGACATGGCCTGCATTTTTCAATCGTTTCTCCTTCCCTTGGATAATATACTCGAGTCTACTGTTTTCATTTGACAACCTATCGAATTGGTCTCTTAAAGACTTGAGTCGGGATTGTGGCAAAGGCACATCAGTATAGTACATGTCGATCCACAATCAACATTCATCACACTGTGACTGTAATGATTGTGCATTGGCATTGACAACATTAAGAATTGGAGAATATTCCACACGAAAGGTAGGTTTATCACAGAGTTGGATGCCCAAGAATTCTAGGTTATCCCTTAGACACAGAGGCAGATTGCTAACATAGTCATAGGGTCGGTCAGGGTAGAGCCCATATGACACAGGGTCTTCTTCAGCCAAAAATTTCTCTATTTCCGAGTTTGAATCTTCGCTCACTTCAATTGTGTTGTTTTTGTCTGCACATGGTTTGATTTTATTTCGAACACTTCGTAAAATCAAATGACCAGCCCTTTTATTCTTGAATTTAACATCGACGTTGCCCTTGTGCTTATTCTCTGTAGGTTTCATAACAACTTTAGTGCAACTCTTTGGGTCTGAGACCGGTCGATTGTCCTATTGGATAACATTAGGGTAGCTTGAGGGTTCATTATTAGGGGAAAAATCATAGGTCTGGAGTGGTGGGGAAGAGGCCGTAGGGTTGACAAGGGTTTCCACGATAACTGGCTTATCGACCTACCCCAACTCATGGTCACCAAAACCATTTCGTATGATAAATGAATCCCAACAAATTTTTTGGGACTATAACTAGTGCACAAGGATAATTTTAATTAAACCATGATGGAATAAACTCGAATCAGACCTCTATTTCCTAAACCGTTTACCCATTTTATACATACTCCTAAGAATGTAGTAGGGCATATTCAATGGAAATCCAATAAAAATCATAAGCAAGCGCATATGATATAGGAAAACTAATCTGAATCTTCCTTCACATGTAATGAATTGCTTCACAATAGCCAGTAGATCATGTCACCTAGGTTTTAAGTATGAAACTGGCATACCTCAATCGCAACTGGTTATTTTTCATGAGGTGAACATCAAAGTCTAGCGGACCTCCTCAACTTTCGCATTCTTGAACCATTTCTTCCCAACTGTTGGCAAACCCGTGGCTTGGATTAAGAACTCTTATGTTACCTCCAATTGCACGTCACCTATCTTCTCCCTACAGCCATCAAAAGTCAAGGCAAACTCTTGGGCGACTCGAAGATTGAAACCCTTAAATTTTTCGATGAATAAATGCCAACTGCTTCTTTCTAAATCCTCCCTGGCGTTATCATATGATAATAAGGTTTGGGTGCCATTCGGCTCGACCCTTACCACTGGAGCCATGTTGAAAAGACTGGTAATTAACACAGAATACACAGGTAGGGTTTGGTATAATTCCACAGAGCCATGACCTCGAGCCTTAACAATACTTGTTGTGATAATTGAAACGACGCGCAGGGTGTTAATCACTAGGCGTGTGAGTGACTTCGTGAAGCCCGAGACCATGAAAAAGAGTAATGGCATGCTGTACTTCGTATGCCACCTTGGCATTGGGTACATATGAGGATCATATGACTTTGAAAACCAAAGTATGTGCATTCATAGATTAATTACAAAGATAAGTGCATTGAATAATTCAAAGTTTCATGAATAAAAAATCAATCAATATCAATATAAAAAATCGAATATTAATGAATGGAGGTCTTGTGCTTATGCAACCAAGGAATTCTTAGAACCAAAAGGGTCATAAACAAGGAGGACAACATGTTCATAGCAAAGATATGACAATTCTATAATAAACCACATGAGCAGTTTTCTTTTAATCAAAAATCAAAACAAAAATGTCAATTCCAGCCATGAGTTTTCATGCTTACAGTGATGAAAACAAAAATCGAAAAGAAGATATGTAAAAATCGACAAGTGACAAGTGTCATTTAGTGACAATGCTCATGACGAGTAATGAAAATTTAGAGACCCTGTGTAGGCAGCTTACAAACAATAGAAATTATATCATTGCTGCCAACAATGGCGACACGCTGGGAGAAGCAGTTATCTTTGCCAAATGAACGAGTTCATATTAGAATGATCAGAAAAAAACTTCGAATCAAAAACGACCAAAAATATGTCTAAAAATCGTAAATAATTATAATGCATTCCAGTTTCAGACAACTGTTATTTTTAAAGAGACGCAAACTGATGACAATCTTAACAGAAGAGAGTCACTATGTTAAAGTTAAAATCTTAAATACTGTTGATAGGGCCACTGCTTCCAGCATGCATCCATATCCTCGACAGGGATGTCAATTAACTCACTCTGATATCTATATCCTGCCAAGAAGTTCCAGATCAGAACGAAGGACATTTAAGGTTAAAAATAATCCATATCTGAGAATTTTCTTTTACCTGACATTGCTTTGCTGCTAGCGGGCCTGTTCAGTACCCCGGTGCAGTTATCTTGGCATCATGTATGCATTTACCTGCTGCCAGAAGACCTGTTCAGTATCTCGGCAGGTTTACAAGCACTTCCCACAGCTCTCTGAAAATTTATTTAGTTTTTAAAGATATTTAATAGAGAGGGGTGACGCTGAAAATTCTAGTTTTTGGACACATCTTAGTAAGTCACAGACCTTGAAGAAATTTCTTAGCTGTCCTTCATTAAGATCTAGAAATAGTTTGTTAATAAAACTAACTTTCAAGAGCAGGGAGACATCTTTGAGTTGTTCTCTTAAGGAACAGGGACAGCGTAAAAAGAATTTTTATGGATGATCGTGAATACCTTCAGTTGCAGATTGAAATCAAGAAATTCTTTTCAAACAACAAGTTATCTTCAACATGGTTGCAAACTCAGAGAAATATAGCAATTGATGTTTTAACAAATTTCAACAGTCAATTTCAAGGGGAAATTTTTCTGTTATTTTTGTCTGAACTAGCCCGAGGTGTAGGCATATATGTTCCCAAAAGAAAGACCAATAAGCAAAAAGGAAAAATCAAAACAAATCAGCAAAGAAAAACAAACAGCAAACAAAAAAGAAAATATTTACACAGGGTGCATGGGAGCGTCATCAGGCAAAGTACCTTTTTAGAGCTTGTCCATTCACCGAAAAGGTGTCTGGCTGTCCCTCTAAATTCTATAAGTAGAAGGAACTGGGACCCAATTTCTCAATAATTAAAAATGGTCCCAACCACAAGTTCTGAAACTTAGTATGCTCTCCTTTTCCCTCATGAGGTTTGTCCCATTTTAGGACAAGGTCACCTACCTCAAAATTTCTGTCAGAGGCAGAATTGGAATCAAACCAGTTTTTAACAATGAGTTGATGTTGATCCAATTTTCGTTTTGCTTGAGCCCTCACTTCTTCTAATTTTAACAAAGCATTAATTCGACTCTCCAAGGGGGGACAGTCTTCTTCCTATACCTTCTGCGATAACTGCAGAGATGGAAGAAGGACATGTGGTGAAAGAATCGCTTCCCTACCATAAACGAGAAAGAAAGGTGAGTTACCCATAGCAGTTTTAGGAGTTACTCTATCAGCCCAGATTGCGTTTAACAATGCGTTATGACAAGTTTTATGGTTTTCAGAGACCGTTCTCTTGATAATTTTGATCAAATTTTTATTAGTTGATTCTGCCAAACCGTTTCCTTGGGGGTAATAGCTAGCAGAGTACTTTAATTTAATTCCTTTTTCTAGAGAGAAATCACTCATTTCAAGAGACAAAAAATAAGAAGCATTGTCAAATATCAAGCATTCACGGATACCGAAACGAGTAATAATATTTGAATTCAAGAAGGATATTACCTGGCTGGTATTTACAGCTTTTAATGGGGCAACCTCGAACCACCCGATGAAGTAATATGTGGCTGTTATGATATATTTATGCTACTGCAAGGATGGAGGATTGATTGGGACTATAATATCCAGACCCCATTGCTAAAAAGGGGAGTCTACCAAAACTGGTTGCAAAGGGAAAGTTGGTTTGTGTATTCGTCCAGATGCCTTTTGACAGATCACACACTTGCGACATAAAGCATGAGCATATTTAAAAAGGGTAGGCCAATAATAATCTGCTCTTAATACTTTATGGGAAGTGGTGTCTCCACCGAAATGCCCACCAGCTTCTCCTGCATGCAATTCCAATAAGACTTTTTCTGCTTCATCTTTTTCAAGACAGTGCATAAGTACTGCATCAAAATTTTGATGAAACAAAATACCATTAATTAGCTGAAAAGAAGCAGATTTTAATATTAGTGCTCTCCTTTTTGTGGGATCAAGGTGACGAGGGGCTGATTCATGTATAAGACAAAATTTTATGTCATAGTACCAGGGACTAACAGGGTTTTGCGCACAATAGATTTGATTTTGATAGTGATGTCCTGGATTTAACATATCAGTTTCTTCTTGCTGTCCTACAGATGAATCGTCGACTAACTTACATAAACCTTGGCCTCTTACAATTTGTGCTGGGGTGATTTCTATGTCATATTCTTGTAAGGATGTGACCCAATTTGCCCTTTTTTCGCCTAGTTCTTTCTGTACTAACAGATTTCTGACAGCCGGGTAAGGGACAATGATTTTCATCCTAGATTTCAACAGATAAGATTGGAAGTGCTTTACTTCTTTGAAAACAGCATAGGCTTGCTGATCTACTACTGGGTAATTAAGTTCTGCCCCCTTGAAGGCTGAACTCATAAAGGCGATTGGGACCTCATTGTTTTCAGCGTTCTTTTGAGTTATGTCAGCAGCGTAAGATCGGTCAGAGGCAAACATGTAGAGGGTGAAGTCTTGCGAAACGTCATGGCTCATTAGAGAAGGAGTGTCTATTATGGTATTTTTTATTGAATCAAAAGCCTGGCTTTCTAAAGGTCCCCAATGGTACTGTACATCCTTTTTTATTAGGTTTTGTAATGGCCTCACCATTTCTGAAAAGATGGGGATGAATCTCCTTACAAAGTTTATCTGACCTAAGAAAGATTGCATGGAATTTTTTGACGAGGGAGGGGGTAGTTTCGAAATGTCTGAGTCCTTTCAAGGTCGATAATCATCCCTTCATTCGATACAATGAATCCAAGGATCTTACCTTGTTCTACTACGAAGATAGATTTTTTAGAATTTAAAGAAATGTCGTACTTACGACATCGCTGTAGAACAGATCTTAAATGGGCTAGATGATCTTGTTTATTTTTCGAGAAGACAGTGATGTCATCTAGGTAAACTACTATAGATTGATTGATTAATCCGTGGAAAGCGATGTCCATCACTCTCTGAAAAGTGGCACCGACGTTTATGAGTCCAAAGGGCATCTTTCTATAAGAATAGGTGCCCCATGGGATACAGAAAGTAGTTTTGAGTTGGTCTGAAGGGGACATAAGGACTTGGTTATACCCTGAAAAACCATCCAACAAGGACAATCTTTCAGAACTAGATACTTGTTGAAGGATCTATTCCATGGGAGGGACAGGGTAGTTGTCTTTATCAGACGCTCGATTAAGATTTCAGAAATTGACACATAGTCAGATTTCACCACTCTTATTTCTTACAGGGACAAGATTAGAGACCCATTGTGTGTGCCTAACTGGGAAAATTATCTTAGCATTCAAGAGTTTATTTAATTCTTTCTTGACCGTTGGTTCGAGTTTTGGGTGTATTTTCCTTAAATTTTGTTGAAAAGGTTGGGTTTGGGGTTTCATGGGAATAATGTGTTGTATGATGTTAGTATCAAAGCTTTTTAGGTCGTCATACGTCCAAGAAAAAACATCTTTGAATTCCTTAAACAACTTGATAAATGCTATCTTTTCTTGCTCAAAACACCCTAACCCTAAATTAATGTACTTTGGATTGTCTTTAGTTCCCAAATTTACTTTTTCATGCGTCAAAGAGGAACTATTCATTTTACAGTTCACTGATTTTCTGAACTTGTCGTGAAGATCATCAAATTTTTCTAATCTAACCACAAATTTCGGGATAGAGTTTACCATGTCTGATGAAGATTCTGGGAATCTTGGATCTGGTATTACCGTAAAGTCGCGAAGATTTTCGTCATGGGTACCTTCATAGATCACCGCACCCTGGAAAGTTTCTTCCATATGCAGAAAACTTATAATCTGTTGATCTTCATCGAAGACTCTCCAATTCGTGATGTTGTCTGGGATGGACAGTCTGAACAAACGTTCGACGAAAAATGCATTCAGAGATAAGCCTTCTGTAGGAAAAAGTTTTGAAGCAACGTTAGCTAACAAATCCGTTTCTGAATTATTCAATCTAGGAATATAATTTATGTTAAATGTGGAAAACTTGTTCATCAAATTCCATACCTCAGTCTGATAGCTTTTAAGGTGCGGAGATAAACAATGGATATAATTTTTTACTTGTCTAACCATGATTTCTGAATCACCAAAGACAGTCAAATTTTGAATGTTCGGATCTAATGCTTTTCTAAGGCCTTGCAGGAGTGCCTCATATTCGACTATGTTGTTTGTACATTCTAATTCTAACTAGTAAGCAATCAGAGTCTTGTTACCTGCTAGATCGATGAGTATGCACCTTGCACCAGATCCTTCCTTAGATTTTGACCCATCAAAGTAAAGAGACCATATTTGATTTTCATCGGGTGCATGTGACCACTGAGAGAAGGTTGTTGACTGAGTGCATGTCATAATTTCAGATTGTTGTTCAGGGTCAGTGAAGGTAGAAGTTTCGGCCATGAAATTGTCGAAAAAAGTGTCCATCCCCTGTATTTCAGGCGAATTGGCAGAAGGAGTGAATGGTTCATTGGGATCATTTAAATTGGTTACCATGAACTTTAGATAATGTTCACGATTTACCTTGATTCTATTGGGCTTTCCATTCTCAGGCAGCCACAAGTGAGACCAATCCGTCGCAAAATAGCCATGTAATTGTTCCGACCAGTCTCTACTTAAAAACAAACCATAAACTTCTGGAATATCTACAACAATGATATCAATCACTTGATGAACTTTAGGATTAGATGAAAATCTTATAAGCAGATTCTTTAATTCACCTATCACTTTAACACTAGTTCGATCAAGCTAGATGGTTGAACTTCGGCATTAATCTTTTGACAGACAGACCAAGGAATTACGTTAGATGACGCACCTAAATCTACCATACAGTTATGTACATTCCTATTGAAAATTTCAAAAGTCAACAAAAAGGGAGGGACATTTCTGCGAGTACTAACAATAGAAGTTTGTTGTTTTTTAATCGCAACCTCTGAAACTGGTTTATCTACATTTGTTACATTATTTACAGGAAGGTCTCTTTTATCATGAGGCTCGGATGTAGTTTTGGTGGAGGCCATCTGAGGAATTTTGGGGCTGTTTTGAACACCTTTGTTGCTATTTGGATTGCTATTTTTGTTGTTCTCTGCAATATTCTACAACATTTTTTGCAGAAGAAAAGGGAATTTTAATAATTCGTAAACAGAAATGTTAGCCCTAAGATTTTTTAGATCTTCAACCAAATCATAATATAAACTTGGGTTTACTGAATTCTGTTTAGTCTCAATCGATTTAGACTATTTTGGAGGCAAAGTCGTAGTGATTTCATAAGAAGGCTTATTTGTTGTCTTGCTCCTGGTATTGTAAGGATGCACTGTTTCGAAATTAGCTTGAAAAATGTTATCCGAAAAATGTTCGAAAATGTTCGGAGAGGATTAATCTTCTTCTACTGTCTCTTGTTCAGCTACCTCTTTAGGAATCTCGGGAGGAATCATGTTATCGTGTGCTTCTATGATCGTTTGAATAGTGAATTGTAGGCTTTCTAGATTTAGGCCTTCAGTATTTGCATTGGGTCGGTTTGTAGGAAAGGGCTTCCTAAAAGGGGGTTTGTAAGGCCCTTTGCTTGAAGAAGCTTCTTCAGCTGACCTTTTCAAATCTATAACTTGGTTGGACAATTTTTGAACGACTTTCTGTAAGTTTTGTAAATCTGAACTCTCGGGTTGAGCTTTGTTTTGGGGAGGTCTAGGAAGGATTTTGATTTTCTTCTTAGAAGATGAACTAGTCTCTATCTCATTAATGGTAGTGTCTTTTAAGCTGAGAATATCTTTCTCGATCTGAATGGCTTCTTCGAAGGATTCTAACAGTGTGTCTTTCTTGGATCTCTTTACCCAAATGACTATGTTTTGATGTAATGCTTTCGTGTAGTATGTGACAATAAGATTCTTGGCAGGCATCGAATCTGTGGGGATTCTGTTCTTTAGTGTCAAGAACCCTTGATTAAAGTCTTTGATCTTTTCTTTGGGGTTCATTTTTAAACTAGAAATCTCCATGACTAGAACTTCAGGAGACTTGTCATCTCTAAACTTCTCAAGGAAACATGATTCAAATTTCTCCCATGACACGATGGTGTGTGGCTGTTGGGAAAAGTACCAAGTAGAGGCATTGCCTTCAAAGGTGTAGGGAAACAATCTACAAACTATGTCTTCATGCTTAACACTACGGAGTCTAATGGCTAGCATAAAAAATTTGATGTGATCTTCAGCGATATGTTTGGAGTCCGGGTCAAATTTAGGGAGCCATTTCTCTGGGTGTTTGGGCAAAGGATGTTGAGGCCCAGGTATGGCCACTGCATGTTGGTCGAGCCAAGGTCTGGCGGGATTGTTTAGATTGGCCATAGGTGTGGGTGGTGTCGAAGGCTGGGATGAGGAATTGCCTTCGTTAGAGGATTCTTCTGCAGAAGAAGAAGGAGATGAAGGAGGTGGTGATGGTGGAATACCATATCCTTCTGCTGTAGGAGTGAGGATTGGATCTGTAGGGTTTAAGGTAAGGTCAATACCTCCAAGTTGTTCTCTGATATCAGAGAAGTCTAATGGTTGATTCAAAGGTCATTTTGGTTGTCTAATATGGGGTAAGGCACTGTGCATTCTTATGAGGGATTGACGAACAATCTCTTGTATGTCACCACCTAAAGGATTTGGAGTTACTGGTTCAACCGTGATCCGTAGATCGTTGTTTGATGTGGTTGTTGTTTGAGGGACAATGTTTTCATCTAAACAACTTCTATTTACTATAGGTGAGTGGGTAGGTGGGGGAGGAGTCTTACGACCTCCTCGTGCCATTAATAGTTTTCAGGCCCTCCTTCTAGTGCCATTTGTTAACGACTGTACTAGGGAAATTGACTGCTCGTCAACTGGAGGAGTGAATCCGGTTCGGGGTTATCTAGTTAACCTAAGTCATTTGGATTAATTCACTCTGACGGTTTTAGTGGCTCTGTTGGCCGATCTAAGTCCCAAATAAAGTGAAAAAATAACTAAAGGAAAAACAATGATCTAATAAATAACAATCGCTAATAAATATACATACATCTAATATATATCTGCAGTTTAACTAATTGATACTTATAAAATAATTCTACTTATCATATGTACAATATATACAAATAATTCTATTTCTAATATATATGTAATATGTGCAAGCTACGAATTTTAATCTAAATCCGTGAAAATCGAATGTAATTTGACTTTTTTAAACAACAGGAAATCTATTATCTAATCTTTTTTATTTGTTTTCTTAGATCTTTATATTTAATAAATCGAATATCAAACTGTCTAATTAAACAAAATAAATAACAGATGGTAAAAAGTGTTTTAACTACAGGGAACTTCTATATCTATTATACTAATGAAATCAAATAACAGGGCTGACCTGTTATCGCATCCAATATCTATTCCATGTGTAGCATCCAGTCACCTTATCTGATGAGGTAAACCTGCACCAGATGCTGAAATTGCTCCTAATAAATGTGAAGCAGTAATGATGGAGTTTGAATCATAACAACATAACACATAATAGATGTAGTCACAGTAATCTTATAATCTTCCAAGCAGCCACAATAAGATAATTCTTTCTGTGAAAACTTGCGTATAAACGTTTGATCAAAATTAGAGATAAACCTCTTAATTCAAATTGAACAAATGATTACTATGTGTTATATCTGGGACATAAAAATATGGACAGTATATAATCTTTAATCATATAAATTGATAATAAACCACGATGACAAAATAACTCATAATCTATTAACAAATTGAAATAAACATGACTTGAATAAAAACATTATACAAAAAAGCTAAAGCTGTGACGTGTATCATATTCCATTCAAGTCTGTAGTGAAACATCCATAGTCTTGCCCCAGGCTGAGATGATTAATGTTCACAAAATAATATGTTTATATAGGTTTCAGGAAACACAACTATTTCCTGTTGATAAGATCAAGTTTGTTTCAAAAATATGGGGGATGCAACCACCCTAATTTCACTGCATATCAAAAACTACCAACAACCTACTATATTTACTAAAAACACAAAGTTGATATGGCTGGGAGATCTCAAGAGTGCCTCATATCTTCTTGGAAATCATGGGATCCTCAATCATCCTGAAAACAAATAAAAATGAGAAGGTTTTAGATATGTTTTCAATTGTCAAATCAAACCATTCGAATTTTTCTAACTGGCTACAGAATCTTACGATTCTGTAGCTAGTTATAATAACAAAGACAATCATTGTTTATTCAATAAACAAAACAAACTAATCTTTATGAAAAATAATTTATTCAATCAAATCGTATATCCTAACTTAAGAGTGACAAAATCGTGCTAAAATTAAAAAAAATCATACCTCAAATCATGGTATTAAAACTTATCAAGAAATTTTGGAGTTTACGATAGCTGTTGCTGCCTCTACATTCTTGAAAATGACACGGCCTATAGTTTTCAATTGTTTCTCCTTCCCTTGGATAATAGACTCAAGACTATTGTTTTCATTTGACAACCTATTGGCTTGGTCTCTTAAAGACTTGAGTTGGGACTGTAGCAAAGGCACATCAGTATAGTACCTATCGATCCACGATTGACATTCATCACACTGTGACTGTAATGACTATGCATTGGCACTGACAACATTAAGAATCAGAGAATCTTCCACATGAAAGGTAGGTTTATCACAGAGTTGGATTCCCGAGAATTCTGGGTTATCCCTTAGACATGGAGGCAGATTGCTAACATAGTCATAGGGTCGGTCAGGGTAGAGCCCGTATGACACGGGGTCTTCTTCAGCCAAAAATTTCTCTATTTTCGAGTCTGAATCTTTGCTCATTTAAATCGTGTTGTTTGTGTCTGCACAAGTTTTGATTTTGTTTTGAACGCTTTGTGAAATCAAACGACCAACCCTTTTATTCTTGAAGTTAACATCGACGCTGCCCTTGTGCTTCTTCCCTGTAGGTTTCATAACAACTTTAGTGCAACTCTTTGGGTCTGAGACCGGTCGATTGTCCTATTGGATAACATTAGGGTAGCTTGAGGGTTCATTATTAGGGGAAAAATCACAGGTCTGGAGTGGTGGGGAAGAGGTTGTAGGGTTCACAAGGGTTTCCATGATAATTGGCTGATCGACCTGCCCCAACTCATGGTCACCAAAACCATTTCGTATGATAAATGAATCGCAACAGTCGTTTTGGGACTATAACTGGTGCACAAGGATAATTTTAATTAAACCATGATGGAATAAACTCGAATCAGACCTCTGCTTCCTAAACCATTTACCCATTTTATACAGACTCCTAAGCAGGTAGTAGGGCATATTCAATGGAAGGCCAATAAAAATCATAAGCAAGTGCAGATGATATAGGAAAACTAATCTAAATCTTCCTTCACACGTAATGAATTGCTTCACAATAGCCAGTAGATCATGCCACCTAGGTTTTAAGGATGAAACTGTTATACCTTGATCGCAACTAGATATTTTTCATGAGGTGAACATCAAAGTCCAGGGAACCTCCTCAACTTTCGCATTCTTGAACCATTTCTGCCCAACTGCTGGCAAAATAGTGGCTTGGCTTAAGAAATCTTTTGTTACCTCCAAT
This sequence comes from Picea sitchensis, assembly GCA_010110895.2. NCBI lineage: Eukaryota > Viridiplantae > Streptophyta > Pinopsida > Pinales > Pinaceae > Picea > Picea sitchensis. Next base: position 15,584 of record SNQJ01S0188789.1, read on the forward strand.
TGCACGTCAGCTATCTTCACCCCACATCCATCAAAAGTCAAGGCAAACTCTTGGGCGACTCGAATATTGAAACCCTTAAATTTTTCGATGAATAAATGTCAACCGCTTCTTTCTAAATCCTCCCTGGCGTTATCATATGATAGTAGGGTTTGGGTGCCATTTGACTCGACCCTTACCAGTGGAGCCATGTTGAACGGACTAGTAATTAACACAGAATACATAGGTAGGGTTTGGTAGAATGCCACAGAGCCATGACCCCGAGCCTTAACAATACTTGTTGTGATAATTGAAACGATAGGTAGGGTGTTAATCACTAGGCGTGTGAGTGACTTCGTGAAGCCCGAGACCATGCAGAAGAGTAATGGAATGTTGTACTTCGTATTCCACCTTGGCATTAGGTACGTATTAGGATCATAGCACTTTGAAAACCAAAGTACGCGCATTCATAGATTAATTACAAAGATAAGTGCATTGAATAATTCAAAGTTTCATGAATAAAAAATTCATCAATATCAATATAAAAAATCGAATATTAATGAATGGAGGTCTTGTGCTTATGCAACCAAGGCATGCTTAGAACCAAAAGGGTCATAAACAAGGAGGACAACATGTTCATAGCAAAGATATGACAATTCTATAATAAACCACATGAGCAGTTTTCTTTTAATCAAAAATCAAAACAAAAATGTCAATTCCAGCCACGAGTTTTCATGCTTACAGTCGTGAAAACAAAAATCAAAAAGAAGATATGTAAAAAGAGACCAGTGACAAGTGTCATTTAGTGACAATGCTCATGACGAGTAATGAAAATTTAGAGACCCTGTGTAGGCAACTTACAAACAATAGAAATTATATCATTGCTGCCAACAACCCCGAAACACCGAAATGCCAAAACGCCACTTCACCAATACTTCGCATTTTGTGACTTCGGGGTTTCTTATGTGAAGTGCCTTGAATCCTTGTCAATGGGAATTCCGAAACCCCGATCCCCGAAGTGTCGAAATTCCACTTCAAGGGTATTTCAGGTTTCGTAACTTTGGATTTTTCAATGCAAAGGCCCCTGGCTCCTTGTCATCAGGATTTTTCGGTATTCTGAATCCCAAATTACCGAAATCCAGAAATTCCACACTTAACAATCCTTCTTGCAATTCTGAATTTAGAGTGACCAAGGATTTTGGCTTACACTCCGGACTTACAAACTCTGAATCCCTGAAATGATTTGATGGCTCAAAACAGATCACAATC
>SNQJ01S0188792.1:9203-24259 GCA_010110895.2 Picea sitchensis
CTTGCCCCTATTACTATGCATCCTCTTCCACCTATTACTGAAGAAGTGGCCACACTAGTGCAATCTCAGGCCATCCCTACTCTCCCTGAAGAGAATGATGCACCTTTCAGTTATGTCATCAACATTTCAAATCCTCCCCCTTTTGAACGAGAGAGATTTATTATTTCCCAGAACGTTCTTCCTCCAAGTCCTAACGAAGTTCCCTTCTATTGGAACGATCTAATGGCTCATCCCATTCCCCCACCTATGTCTTTTCCATTAAGAGACATTATTCAAACCATCACGAAGATTGTAACCTCCATTAGCACTTTCTCCTCCTCGACTTGGAGAGCCTTGGGTTTTCCCAAGCTTTTGTCAGCTATCCGAGAGATACTAAATTTCCGTAGAAGATCGAGACAAGACCCTTGGCCTCCCCCTTTACATGTTTATTAAGACAGAAAAACGAGTCTCAGTTAAGCTCTTTTCCGACTCGTCTAAAAACTAAAAAGATCGTCGAGTGATTTGTCCCTTTCACACTCGTTAAAGTTGGACTTGAAAGGTCATGAGTCGTATTTAAGCTCTTTTCTGACTCACTATAAAAAATAGAAAGGATTGTCGAGTGAACTTGTCTTTTTCACACTCGTAAATTGGATTTGAAAATACGTCTATTTGGCACAAGTTTACCCCTTTTTCACACCAAGTAGACTAAAATATATAAAAAATGACATTTTTTGGCATTAATTTGTGATTGCATCTCATGCCCTAGCTTGTAGTATTGAGCCTTTATCCGGTTCTCGCTTTGTGTTATAAATTCTTGCCTAAGCAGTTTGCATCCTCAAGCAAGCAGAGCCTTGTTTATATCCTTCCCAATTTGACACCCTATACCCTGGAGGGAACATCACCCCGAGTGTCCATCTCCCACATGCATTTACTTGCATTAAGTATAGGTGCGTTCCACTGCTGGAACTAGTTTTGCTTACTTGCGACACTTGTTCCCTCCTCTGTATCATAGAATTCATTTGTTATGAAAAAACAAAAAAATACGGGTGGGAAGGGTGTACTATATTGTAGTTGGCAACAGTCACATCGCCTTTGAACATAGCACAAAGTTATTGAGTCCTTGTGTCATCATAATTTTGGGTTTAGCATGGCCTTAGGAAGCTGATATCGCTACAGAGTTTTCTCTACTGACTGGTTACTCTTCCGGTCTCTATAGAGAACGTTATTGATGCCTCCTGCATCTAATTGTCACATCATTGAGTCTATGCTGCCAGAGTCCACCATATGTCTCATGCTCATGTTCAAAGGAAGTCTATCAACCTGTGCCGACCACTCCTATGAAATCTTGACTTTGCATGTCGGTCATACCCTCAGTTTATCTCAGAATCACATGATACTTTGGTCTTATCATGCACCTTGGCCCTACTTTCATCATTGGTAGGTCAACTTGAACCCAATAATCGACATTTCATCATTGGTCGTTGACTGTGTGGTTTCCCTTGTGTTCAACGGCAAGACATATATTCACACTTTAGGATTCGTGTAGTTTCTTGGAAGCCATTATCCTTATTGGTGGTTTCCTCGCCTTTGTCAGCAGTTTTTCGTCATTGGCTACTATTCAGAGGGTCTTTTTTGTTTACCTCTTGCATTTGGCACACGTGGAAGACGTACAGGTTCATTAGTTCGTGAACATGTTCTCCATCTGATCTCCACCAAATCATGAATCTCATGCTTTGTTCCTCGTGATGACTGATGAGAGATGCCTCAATTCTCTCCTTTCAGCGAGTCTCTTTCCATCGACTTCAGCTCATTTATTCTAGATATGGGACCTAGAATTTTATGAGTACCTTGAGGCTTGCAGTCATTAGTGGAAGGATCTCTCACCATTGATAGATGGGAATACATCAATGTCTCCTGATCAATGGATTTCCCAAGCGTTCGACACCAACTCCTTTATTCACACTTGTAGAAATGTACTTAGTGCCTTGATACCTACTTTCATTATTGGTAGGTTGTCTCACGTTTGTTAACAGTATACCTCAATGACCGGTAATCAAATGATGTCTCATCGTGTTCGACCTCAAATCACTTATTTACATGATGTAGACTTGCACCCTTGGCGGATAGTGTAGAAGACTTGAAGACATCACTATGTGGCCGCAGCTTTCCTGAGTTGTTGCTTCCCTTTCATTGGACCAATACCTATTTGACTTCAGTGATCATGGGAGATCAGATTGTACTCCGTGGTATACATATATCTTTAGATTTATTTTGATACTGGTTTCACTGGGCCTTGTTCATGACTATGACAACTTTTGGCATGTAACCACATTTGTATTTGGCTATTCATGGCCATGAACACTTGTTTGGTATATTTTCCACATGGATCTGCATTTTATTCTTGGAAGCCAAGTATGCAAAGTCAGTACATAATGTAATGAGTAATTGAGTTCATCCAGCTGGTTCTCTACCACTCCACTTCTGGTTTATTTATAATGTATTTCGGCCATCACAGATACTCCTCTGATCTCACACATTAGGGGGCATCTGTTATAGCAAGATTTGCCTCACCATTTCTATCTTGCACAGAGGGAATTTTTCCATTTCCCTATGCAGACTTATCATCCCTTTTTGATGAATCCAGAGCTAAAAATATACATTTTCCCACATATATGCTCCCTATCTACTATGAAATATGTGTATATGTTGGTTGCTCCACTACAGCCCACATACATCAAGATTTGTGCCAGAAAATACAAAATGAGGTCGGGTTTCCATGTCACGACAGAAGATCTCTGATCCTTGGCCTTCCATATACTAGAAATGTTCCAACTTGGCCCTTCAGTTGCATTTTGAAGGCTATAAGAGCACAATTTCAAGTGATGGAAAAAGAGGAGAAATCATTCAACTTTGAGAGAAAAGTTACTCTAGAGAAATTACTTCATATTGAATCTGCATCCCTCTATCCCTCAAGTTTGAACATAGTGTTCAACCCCTAAGCTCTTTCCCTATTGTTGAGAGGACCTCATTGCCTCTTTCCTATGAGATTGCCTTTGGTGGAGGATTGAAGTGGTAGAGACCCAGTTGGAAGGAACTTGGTTTCTTGGTTTCAAACCATGTCGACATGGAAGTTTGTATCATTGTCACTTCTACTGATCAATTATTAATAGAAATACTCCTTTCCCATCCTATTGGTATCTTGCAAATATATGATTATTATCCATGGGAGTGTTTGCAATGTTTATTAATGGATTATGCTATCTGATGTGTTAACCTCTTATATATTATCATTGTATACTTGCTCTGCTCATTTTTTGAGAACTTCTTGTAGGTATAAGGCTTTGGGTCAAAGTTCTCAACGGTGGAACATCATCAAATGTTGGATCGAGGTAGGCCTCTTTCTTATATTGCACATTAGTTTGTATAGCCTATGTTGGAATTGATTTGATTTCTACAGTAATACCTATCTATTGTGGTTTACCCTTGGCCATAGAGAGTTTTTCCCTTGTAACAATAGGTGAGGCACCGGTGCTGGAAAGCCCAAATTATCTGAAAGAATTCTTAATTTTATTATTCGCATCCGAACACATGATTTCGGCAGTACTCCTACAGAAGAATGAATAAGGGTTCAAACAACCAATAGCATTCTTCAGTAAAATCCTTAGAGATGCAGAGTTGAGATATGATATACTGGAAAAGCAGGCATATGCAATGGTGAAAGCCCTGAAGGCTTTTAGGACTGATGTACTACATTCTAAAATAATTGCATATGTACCCACCAGTTCCATTAAAGATATATTGGTTCAACCTGATAGTGATGGAAGGACGGGCCAATGGCTTGATAAGATTCAAGAATTTGACCTGGACGTGAAACCGACAAAGCTCGTCAAATGATAGGGTTTGGCTAAGCTACTAGCCGAATCTAATTTCAGAGCGCTTGGAATAAACCATCTGCAATCTTACAAAGAAATTCTAGATATAGGAGAATTTGACGATCAAATACCTACAACTCAAATCCAGGAGAAGTTCTCTTCTTCAACTTGGTATAAAGATATAGTCTCTTACCTTCTAACTCTACAGTGCCTAGGCGAGATGACTCTTCCAAATCTAGGACGTTGAAGTTGAACGCAGTAAAGTATTGTATCATGGATAGCCAATTATATTGGAAGGATCCTCTGGGATTTTTACTAAGTTGTTTGGTAGAATCTGAAATAGAGAGAGTCATAAATGAATTTCACAAAGGAGTGTGTGGAGGACATCACGCATGGAAATAAACGACCTATAAAATCCTTAGAGCAGGATATTATTGGCCTAAATTATTCTTTGATGTGAATGCTAAAGTCAGAGCATGTAACCCCTGCCAACTATTTTCAGGCAAACAAAAGTTGCTTGCATTACCTTTGGTCCCAGTTAAAACTGAAGCCTCGTTTCAACAATGGGGGCTGGATTTTATCAGTGAAATCAATCCACACTCTAGCGCACAACACAAATGGATCCTGACCGCTACAGATTATTTCACTAAATGGGTAGAATCCATTCCGACCAGAAACGCTACAGATTCGGTGGTGATAAATTTCTTGGAGGAAAACATTTTATCTAGATATGGTTGTCCTCAGAAGATAGTTACAGATAATTCCCAGGCATTTAAATCTATGGCGATGGTCATTTTTTGCCAAAAGTACAATATTGTACTGGGCCAATCCACGACGTACTATCCTTAAGGCAATGGATTAGCTAAATCATCAAATAAAATCTTGATCACCATAATTAAGAAAGTTTTGAACAAAAATAAGAAAGCTTGGCATGTGCATTTGAAATATGTTTTGTGGGTGAATTGAATTGGCACCAAGAAATCGATCAAGATGTCCCCTTTTCAAATGGTGTACAGGACTGATGTGGTGTTACCCATAAACCTGGATCTGCCTGTAATGAAACTCTGGCAAGATGAAAAGGAAGAGCCAAATCATGTCACCAGAAGAGTAAATCAATTGATTGAAGTCAAGCAAAATAGGGCTGAAGTGGATGAAAAACTTCAGAAGTATCAGGATAACATGAAATCTATGTTTGACCAAAAATCTAAAGATAGGGAATTCCTCCCTGGTGACCTAGTTTTAAAATGGGATGCTAGGAAGGAAGATTCAGAAAATCAAGAAAATTCAACCATATCTGGTGTGGGCCTTTCAAAATCACGGCTTCTGAAGGGAAGAATTCATTTTTATTGGAAAATCTGGATGGTAAAATCCTCAACGCCCCTATCAGCGGGCGTTACCTGAAGCATTTTATGCAATAATCGGTTTCCAAACTCTCACTATACATACCATCTTGATTTCTTTGTTTTTTATTCACAATTTTTCATTTCTTCGATACGCTTTTACTTTCACTGTAAATAAAAAAAGGTTAGTGGATTTCATAAAAAAACAAAAAATATAAAAACAAGTAACACATAGAGTTCATGTTATTATCATACAGGATACTTGCTTATAGTCGAGAGATAAGAGACATCAGAAATCGACCTTCAAGTATCAAAACATTGGCTTTCTCTCAAAACATGTGATAAATAAATAGTTTACTTGGTTGTAAATATAAGAATGAATCTAAGTTATGAGATTATGCTCTGTTTAAATTTTCAAAGAAATATCACTTAATATGACAAAGGTCTCATATGTACAAATATTTCCACCTAATCTATAACCAGAGGAATAAAAAAATATCTTTTAATTATCAAGAGTTTTCTCTGGATAAAATAAAAATGAAATAAAACTTATAATAAAAAATACGCAATAAGAAGGCCTTAAAGAAAAGGTTTCAAGGATCGAGTAAAAAGTTTGCACAAGGGTGACCGTGCTTACAATAGAACATCGGAACCCTCATTCTGATCCCCTGCTCATTTTCAAGACATATTTTCACATGATTCCTGATACCATCCCATGGTCTTCATAGAGGAAAAAGGGTCTCACCTTAACTTTGAAAACTCATAAACAAATCTTCAAAACGAGAATAGGAAAATTTTCTTACGATTCCTCTAATGTTAACTAAACAAAAAAGTATGTCTACACTAATCCTAATTATCTTATCCCTTCTAACAGGTTAAAATTGATCAGTTTCACTCAAGGAAAGTCCCTGGAAAATAAAAAATCTCCATTGAGAACTTCTCTGTAGGCGAAGGTGTTTTGATTCACATGGATGATTTTAGGGGATAAATTTCGCTCATGGGCTAATTTTTGATGGTTTTTCCAAAAATGAGATTTGTTATTTTAAAAATGATTCGCCCAAATTCTATAGGATAAAATCATTTTACCTTAAAAATCGCCAAAATTTTATAAAAACTATTTAAAATACTTAGAAATTTGAATATTTTTACAAAAATATCGCCAAACATTTATAGTTGATATATGAAGGATTAGTAAGATTCGCCAAGGTTTCTACATTTTAAAATAAATTTCCATCCTTAAAATCATCGTTGGTTTTGAAGGTCAAAGGAGGATTAGTCCAGAGTAATCAAAGTGAGTTGACAGACCTCTGTTGCTAAATTTTGAACATATATCATCCCTAGTATATTTTATACAAATTGATTTCCCCCACTTCATGTTTAAAAAAAATATAAGATAGATGGTAAAAGGAAATTCATAAAATGATTGCCCCCATCTAGTCCAAAAATAGATGATGAAAGGAAATTCATTAAATGATTTCCCTCATCTCAACATTTAAATGAAAAATTACTAATTGAAGTGGTGAAAGGAAATTCAATGTGGGAAATTATATAACTTCACTGGGGTACTGAACAGGCTTGCTGGCAGTGAAGCAATGTCTACGATATTTGCAAGGCTATTATACATGAATTATAATGTACTCTGGTAACTAGTTCTCTTTTCGACTAGATCTACATTCTAAGGTAACACGAGACTCGCTGACTAAAAGCATTAAAATTACTTTACCTTGATGCGAACAAAATTGAGCAAGTCTGAATTAAAATTGAAATGAGCACGGTAGAAAAATTAAAGTTGTTTGATTATCTTAAGCAGTCAGTGGAGGTTTAAAGAAAGGAAGCCATTGATAAGCCTAAAACTCGAGATCAATGAATGATTAAGTTTCGAAAGTTTTCAGAGATAAGGATGAAATCCTAAATCCTTTTGTGTGTTCTTTTAGAATGTGTTTCACAAAAAGCCAAATAATGACTCCATTGCCCAATAAGAGCACTTGGTCTCTTGTTCAACCGGCGTCTCGAAGGGAGGCGTGATCCCTAAGAACGAAAAATTCTGTGGGCTATATTTTTCGCTTTAGACTTCCCAATAAATTTATTTTTACAGCTTAAATAAGGACATGATTTGAATCTCAGATTATTTTTGTATGGTCGAATGATCTTAAATCTTCAGATTTGTGGAGACATAAGTGATTAATGAGTCAAATTGAAGGGATTGCTTAGTTTCGTTTGAAAATTTAGTTATGTCTTAACTTTCAAAATCCCGGTACCCGAAAGATGAGCGGTAAAATGTCGAAAGACTAAATCCCAATCAATTAAATCAAACTAAGTCAAAGAAATTAATCATTTTGCGTTTTGAGAATCGGTGGTTTTACATTCATCACATCTAAAAAATGAAACACAGGTTAAAGATGGTTGAGTTTTAAAAACATGATTAATTAACTGTAGAAATTAGCGGTGTAAATTAATATTAAACATGATTAATTAACTTCTTAAAAGGAAATTAACAGTGTAAATTAATATTTCGCGCATTCGCTTTCGAGATATTTCAATTTTGTTCCATCCAAAACTCCTGATCGTGAATCGTCGATATTTAGTAACATTTATTATGAATCAAAGGAAATGATTTCCAGCATAGAGTGTGTATCACCAGATGTACTTTCCTCATTAAAACCAATAATTCATCATCCGTAAAAGCATACTCGAATTAATGCAAGCTGAGCATAAATAAAGATGTTCTATTTTGAATTTCATTGTTACTTTTAGCAAAGTAGTGAGCTTTATCCAAGGAAAGCTTATGCATTCTCCCCTGTAACAGGTATTCACGTTTTATTTCTAACATCTTGACACCCAGGAAAACGTCGAAGAAGAATGATGATGTCGGTGAATGTTCAAATCTGAACGCAGACGTTCTGTCTGATACTACGCCACATGTTGTAGCTTCAATTAGATCCTAGACATAGATTTTTGAAATCTTGGAGCACGAAGTTATAAATTGCCCAGACGATTATGGAGATGAAAAGAACGACACTCAAGGAACCAAACTCAGAATTATAGCAGAGTCTTAACTTCATAAAATAGCTACGCGGCTGAATCTCATGCCATATAATGACATGATAAGCTGGGGTTTGGAAAACATCGATGTGCAGACCATGAGAATCATCAACCACCAAAAGGTTGTTGTTGGCTCTTTCAGGCCGGAACACCTCCAAGTAATGTAGAATCTATCCCCTGATCCAAAATATATTTATAATGCTGCGTTCATGATGGATTTTGAACAAAAAGAATGTGTGCAATTTGACCGAAGATACCCAGATATAATTAAAAACTCTTGGGGAATTCCAACGAAATTAAGAGCTGACTCGCATGGTGTTTATTCCACCACATCATTAAATGAGTATATAATCTATGTAGCCATGATGCTATGTAGAATATTTGGAAAGAAAATCCCTACTCATTTCCCGGTGGAATGGGTATAAATCATGCATGAGGTAGCCAAGGGTTTCATTTTCGACTGAGCTAAGATGATGTTCGATAACCTAGCCAAGGAAATTAATGAGTATCAAATGGTGAAGTCAAAAGGTCAACCTGCCCATTTTTATATGTTTGCGTATGTCATGGATTCCATATGTTTTATGACTCGATTTCCATTGATGAATTGGAGATGGAACCCAACCAATGTCGAACCTATCCATTTTTATCATTCCAAACTTTGGGAGGAAAAGGACAAAGATTTATTTTATGAAATCTTCCATAATGTAGTGATCCTCATTCATCAAACACTATATGGTCATCCACCTCCTCGGATTTCAGATCAAATTATGGGAAACCTTAAACAAGTTGCAGATTGGTTCATTGAAGAAAATGTCTCCTATATCAAGGTTTTTTGATGCTCGGTTTCCCCTCATGATCTCCCAAAGTTTATGCCCGACAGACTAGTGTGTAGAGAAGTGGATTACCAGATGGTAACAGGAGGCATTGGCAAAGAGCTAAAATCAGCTCAAAAGAAAGTTTGGCCAACCTTTCCCCTACAGGTTGGAAGGTTTTCCTTGTTGAATTTTGGTCATTCAAAAGTAGAGGTTGCAGGTTTAGAGGATGTCAAATTGGTCGACATTGAATTCAAAAGACATGATCCATACCATATCGTGGAGAAGTACCTATCTCAATGAAATATGAAAATATATATGCATGAAGATTCCCCATATGATGATATATTCAAGGGAATCGGATCTTATGAGGAGGTACAAGGCAGAGTTCAGACATTATCCCTTGACCAATAGGCCAGTTTCTTCACTTTCCAAAGGAACAGACGGAGTATTTTTCCCAATATACTACAGGGAGAATTGATAACCACCCCTCTCGTGCAGGGATCCATACCTCTAGGTTTTGAACCAGAGTCTTCTGGTAAACAAACTCCTGAGGAAATTACAAAGAATCTCAAAGTTTCTACACATGAATTAGAAGCCTCCTGGGCAAGATATATAGGGCCGAAGATAAAGGTTCAATCTGAAACACTTATGAAACAAAAACAAATGGTACCTTCTTAATCACCAATCACCCCTACCGATACCTCACAAACAACAAAAGGAAAATAGTTCACAGAGATAGGCAGTCCTATTTCAGCACTAACCCATCTGCAGTCAAGTTTCATAATTCTTGATTCCAAAGTTATTTTTGCAAGCGATCTTACCCCGATCCTGCTTGAAGAGATGTCTCCTTCGAACTTTTTCTTTAGCACAAAAAGGAGGGCTATAGTCAGAAGAGAATCGCAGCAAAAATAAGGGGTAGTAACCAAAATTCAAAGGATGATATTTGATGGACAAGGCTTGGAGGATTCAAAGCTCGCCAAGGAAATGTCTGGTTCATTAGGCGCCTTCGCTACGGAAAATCAGTGGTCAGTCGAGAATCTGGAAGAGCAATTGAAACAGAGAAATATATTGATAAGAAAATTGCAGGATCAAATAAGGATTGTAGAGAAGAACGTCAGAAGCAAAGTCAACAAAGATATAGAACAGGCTAGAGCTAGTGATAAACAAGAAATTTAGCAGTTAAAATCCAGTATCGAGGAGATGCAAAGAAATATACAGGTGAGTGAAGGGAGGGCCATTCAGCAAGGTGAACTGGTGAAGCAATTACAGGCCAAGGTGAAGTTGACTAAGAACATGGTTATAGATATAACCATTTTCCAAGAACAAGAAGTGGAGATGTGTGAGAAGCTGGAGTTAGTGCAACGAAGCCTTTTGAACAAGGTTGAAATTATCCAAAATCATTTTCGGGTGGTGAACGAATCATTGGATAATATTTGTTTCATAGAAAGAAAGGCTACTACAGCTCAGGTCACTTTTTAAGAGGCGGTTGTGTCATAAGACAGAGAAGAAATGTCTATAGTTCCCAGGTTATCTGTTTCAGAGCAGGTCAGAGGTGACATACTATTGAAGACCCGGGAGGACAACATAGCCAAAATTAAAAGAACAACTAAGGAAATCAAAGAGGCTTATGAAGAGGCTTTCCACTCACTGAATAAAGAGTCTTCAGGCTTTGGAAAAGGAGATCTTTCTGAAGTACTGGGACAAGTTGATGTAGCAAAACATCAAATTGATATCAAAATAATCTCAAAATAAACTCAGGCTGAAATCTCACAGCTAAAACAGGTTGATATCGCTCAGATAGATAAATGGCTTGTGAAACTGAATTTGCAGCTACAATCAATTATTGCAGAAGACAAAAGAATGGAAGACAGATTGCCACTATTGGAAAAGAAATGGTATATTTTTTAGGCAAAGGATGTGACAGAACCCTCCAGACTGATAGCACAATTTATAAGCAGGTGTGTCGAATGTATTGGACGAGGAAAGGGTAGTGCTTCAAATAACTAATGAAGTAACCTGTACACATCATCTATACAGGTCATGATTAGAGAATATTTGTGTCCGAGTTGGAAAACAAGAAAGGAAAATGTCTCTTCCAGCACGAGAAAGAGACAGAGGAGAACTAAATGAAACGTTCCACATTTCTCATTTTGTAACTGTTACTTTTTAGAAATAAGGGGATTCCAAACACTTAGGGTTGTGAATCTTTGTATAAATACATATTCAAAAGAATGAACAAAGGCTTCTTCTTGCTGTATGTAATTGAGAAAACTCTCCTCATTGAGAATTAATACAAGTGCAAACCAGAGATTCCACATTTCGTCTAGTTTGAGTTATGTGTTCTTCTGTCTTTCCATATCTCAACATATTTTTATATATTTCCTTAATGAATTCTTGATCGCAATTTAGTACAACATCTACTGTGTTTATATTTCATTTAGTTATCTGATAGAACATAGAGTTTCCTCTGTATTTGTTGTTAGCAAATACAAGACCTATGAGTTAATTATATTGCTACATTTTATGCTTCATTAAAGGTTATATGATCTATTTTCTTCTTCTGTAACAAAGTAAGATTCTTCTGAAATTGATGCCTTGCTTTGTCTAACAGAGTTATGTTTATCTCTCATTACATTCAATACTTGGTCGTTGTATGGCATGAGCCTTGGTCGTGCGACTATTTTTTGCAGCTCTGATTGAGCTATATCCCTGAGCTTGCTCGTATGGGTTTCGATCACCTCATCGCCCTAATCCTATGGGTAGTTTATCAACTCATGTTGCAGAATATCAAACACTTGCGTCTAGGTTTTCACGGTATCGATAGCTCTCTGTGAATTATCCGAGAGAACATCTGTGTTTAGGTTCACGCTCTCACCAGTTGCTTTAGCCATTTTTCGCGACGCCATGATATTACGAGCTCAAAAGTGTGTTACCTGTTACAGGGAAACGTGTAAACTTCTTAACTTGCTAAAACTTGTTGTTCTACGAGAATGCCAATAGAATTCAAAATCCGATATCCTTATTCGTCTTAAGTGTATTGATTTGTGAATACTTTACTGACGATGCATTCATTTACCTTAATGAAAAGATCTCTGAGGTGATATGAAATCTATATTGAAATTATTTCCGTTGATCGGTTATTAATGCCATTAATATTTGGTGGTTTGTGATCGAGATATTGGATGAATAACATTTGAAATCACCCGAACACAGATTTAGCAAAAAATTAATTAAAGATAATCGTTTTTAGCCCATTAATTAATCGTATTTAACTTTAATCTTTTTTGGGTTTTCGGACTTCAAAATATTTGATAATAGCTCAATATTGGATTCCCGAAACTCGAAATCACGAAGTGATTAATAATTGAATAATTATCTTTAATTTTAATTAACCCTACTTAGCGTTTAAGGTATTTCGGAAGTTCGGACTTTGTGAATTTAGAGTGTGATGAATTGTGAATGTTCGAACTCCAAATGCGTGAAGTTATTAATTAACTTTTAATCGAGGTTAATTTAATTAATTAGGGTTTAGATTTATTAATTGGGGTTTTGATTTCATTAATTGGGGTTTATCTTTTAGGCATTTACTGTTTCATGTATTGTCAAATTAACTTTATTAAATTTTTGACAGGCCATTACCCATAGTGTTGTGTTAAATCTTAGGAAGGTGTACGTGTACGATGACTAGGATTTTTTGAACACTTTTCGGGTATTGGGACTTTGAAGTTGTGACATGGCGAAACGCCCAAAGCACGAAACTCCGAAGTACGAAACTCTGAAATAATCTCTAGTGGCTTGACCTTTTAATAATCAGGCGACTCCAAAAACTCGGGGAAAAAGGAATCGTTCAATCAACAGGGAACTTAATCGACGGTGGACCTCGTGCACACCTTAAGGATAAAAAATGAAATTGATTTGTCATTTGGAAACCGACTTCTGAGATAGAGTAAAATAATAGGGTAAATCTCCAGGCTTATAATTTTAAATGTGTTCCAACATAGGCTCCATCTGGGGATCACGTCTCCCTATGAGGCATGGAAGAACAGTAGACCAAGTTCCTTTATTGGGTAAATGGAGTCATCATTGGGTTTCTGGGAAACACCTTTTGAAAAATCATATAGAAATAAATTAGACTTCATCTGTGTCTCAAAAAACTTTCAAAAACACAATCATTCACCGATATTGAGTTTACGCCATTGATAATTTCCTTTTTTACTAAACTAGGTTTGGATTTATTTAAGATAATCAAAATAACTTTAACTAAAATATCAGACTTTGGTTGATTTTGTTCGCATCAAGGCATGGTAACTTTAACAATTTCTTTAGGGAATCCCTCGTCGGTTCAGAATGAAAATATTATCAGAAAGAGAACTAGATTTCAAAGTATGTTTGTACATGTATGAAAGCCTTACATATATCATAGATATTGCTTCACTACCAACGAGCATGTTCAGTACCTCGGTGAAGTTATCTACATCTCCCTTTGAATTTCCTTTCACCACTTCAAATAGAATTTTTTCATTTTATTTGAGATGAGGGCAATCATTTTGTGAATTTCCTTTCATCATCTCTTTTTGAAAAAATGGGGGAAATTGATTCTATGAATTTCCATTCACCATTTGTCTTGGAATCGACCGGGGAAATCGATTTTACGAATTTCCTTTCACCACCTGTCTTATATATTGTTATAATTTTGAAGTGGGGAAAATCAATTGTATTAATCATAAAGAGATTGTTGATACTGAGAGGGGGGTGAATCAGTATCAAGTACAATTTAAAACCTTTTTCAATTTATACTTAAACCATTCAATTATATCCAATGAGAAATGAACAATAATATAAGAGTTACACCAATACACCACAATACACCATGTACAATATATGAGAAATAATCAATAGTTATTGTTCAAGGGAAGTAATGACTTCCAAAGGTAGATACAGCTTCCAAATGTAAAGGGAGGGATAAAACTCCAAGAGGAATATACAATCCTCCAATATCAAGAGAGATTTGAACTCTCCATCCTTGCCCCTTCCTTCCACTCAAGAATATATGAGAGATAATAAAACTTTACATTAAATCATCACCATCAACCAATCATCACATAGAACCTGATAATGCTTCCTGAGAATTCTTCAATTTATGCAATTTATGCAATTCTTCAATTCTTGGAGTACTCTGATCTTGTAGATAATATTACTCAATGTATTCTCTGAAACTCCTCCAAGTTTCATTACTTGAATCCTCCCCAAAAAGAAGTTATAGATAGAATGGTAGACCTTGTTAAATTCTGGTTTATTCAGGAGACCGAACTTGTACAGAATGTCCCACGCTAAATATTTAACATAAGATTTTGAAACTCGCACACAATAAACTACAGTCCATACTCTTTCCAATGAAATTTTTCCCACATCATTTGGATTCTAGATGAAGAAATTATGAAGGTTTTACCCAGACCACCTGTTTATTGACTAGCTTCAGTATTGGTCACAAACCCTATCTTCCACATAGTGTATCTCCATAATTATAGCGAATCAAGAGCTGAAATTTTTCCCACGTGTACCTTGATATGTCTTCTCAATACCATAGAAATTTCACCATCTGAATCGTTCTAGAAAAAAATTTATAGCACAAATGGTAAGATGAACTGAAAATAACATACCTTAGAACACATCACCAAAAGACTTCATCCTCCCTTGAAATCCGGCCTTCTTTACTTCTGATTTCCTCTAAAATTTGACTTGTGTGTCAAATGAATGTATAATGATATTTATTTATACCATTTATGTCACTTCCTTTTAACATTAGGGCTGACCTGACAATTTCTTATTTTGTAATTCTTTTCTTTAATTATCTTCATAACCTACATGTACTTCCTTCTTCAATTCACTTTGTCATCTTCAAAAATTCATTTCTCCTCAACCATGAAGACCCACGTGACGTGCCACATACCACCGGAAACAACATGATGTATACTATCCATCCATGGGTGTTGTATCTACATGTGCAT
>SNQJ01S0188792.1:24269-42571 GCA_010110895.2 Picea sitchensis
GCTAAAATAGCTCAAGAAGAATAGCGAGATTGAAGTATCAAAAGGGAAGGTTCCTTTTTTTGGAAAATGAACAAATGAGATATGTTTGGCAAGAGCCAAGGTCCATTGTGACCAATGGATACGGAAAGGAGCACGGGAGTTAAACCCTTGTGTCCTTTGGACTTCGTGAGTTTGGCGAATTGAGAAAGTTCATCGTAAGGGAGGTAAAATCCCCAAATTCTCGAAGTCCTAAAGTTAATCTGGGCCTTAGATCTGAGGATGCTCGAGATCCATCCTGACCGTCAGATCTATGAGATAGTCAGCTCAGCACTGACCAACTCTGGGATATTTCAGTCGAGGAGTGAGTCAACCTCCAAAAGGTCGGAGTTCACCTAATTTATCGATCTCCGAGGATAGGTGTTATAATATCTACCACTTCAGAGAAAAGTCACTCCGTAGGAAAGCTTGTGGCCAGAGGCGAGAACTCTTGAAGGCCGAAGTGCTGAAGTTCATCTTGACCGTTGNTCGGAGTTCACCTAATTTATCGATCTCCGAGGATAGGTGTTATAATATCTACCACTTCAGAGAAAAGTCACTCCGTAGGAAAGCTTGTGGCCAGAGGCGAGAACTCTTGAAGGCCGAAGTGCTGAAGTTCATCTTGACCGTTGATAGTAGGGGATATGTGTCTAGAGATATGACACTCCAGGAGGATTTCACTCCAGAGGTTTATGTTGGTGAGTACTTTGAAACTCCCGAAGCACGAAGCCCCGAAGTGATTTCTAGTCTTCAATTCATGGGAGACACTCGTCGATAGATCATTAATTCCGGGTGAAAGCCTTTTGAGAGAAAGTGAGTGTGGAAATGTAGAAACTCCCGAACGTCGAAATATTGAAGTAAACCATGACCATTGATCGGTAAGGAAGTGTGGCGCACTATCTTTGACTCCGGAAGAATGTACTCTGGGAGGATGGATTTTTGGAGTGTTCAAATCACCCAAACGCCGAAGTACCGAAGTGAACCTGGACCGTCAAATCTAGAGGGACGTGTGGCGGAAATCCGTTGTATTCGGGTGAAATCACTCCAGGGAGGAACGAGTGCGCAAGAGTTGAAACTCCCGAATGCTGGAGAGTCGAAGAGAACCTGGACCATCAGATCCATGGGGACGTGTGGTGGAAAACCGTCGTATCCGGGTGAAATCACTTCGGGAGGAACGATTGCATAGGAGTTTGAAACTCCCGAAGCCCGAATAGCCGAAGTAGCTAGGGGTCATTGATCTTTGGGAGGAAATGCATCAATAGATAGTGGACTCTGGGTGAAATGCTCCGGGAAAAAGTGAGCGTGGAGAAGTTGAGAGTTGAGATTCTCGAAGGCCAGAGTCCCGAAGTGGATCACAACCGTTGATTGTGAAGGGATGCGTGGTGATCGATATGTAACTTTGGGTACAATGTACTTCGAAGGAAAAAGGAATAGGAATGTTTGAAACTTATGAATTTTGAAGTCCAAGGTGAAACAGGACCGTCGAAATCCCCAAGGACATGCGGCATCGGATTGTGAAGTTTGGAGAATTTCCATTCCGGGGGAATTCGAACAGGGTTGTCTTAGCACCTGTTATTTTGGCATCTGGTCACAGCTCATGATCATATGCAAGTATAAGGGGAATGGAAGAACCCTAAAGACTTAGAAGAGGATATTTTCCAGTTCTGAGCTCAATTTGAAGCATGGAGGCCATGGATGGAAAGTCGTGGAAGAGAAGAATGAAATAGAGACCCCTTAATGAGGGTATTGTTCTCTCAAGGAGAACGAAATTTTTATGCCCCATCGTGGGTGTGTTACAGTTGAGCTATCCCATGTATGGAATAGATCCATGTGATTCTAGGTGGTTTATCCCAAGTGCTCTAAAATTCGACTCTGCTAATAATTTTTCCAGACTCTAACCTTTAACTAGCTTGGTTGGTTTAACCTCTAGATCAAACTCTTGAATTTTGGCTAACCACCGACCTCTCCTACCATCACTGTCTGTCTATACCAATATATGTTTGACAGAGCTTGTTGGCACATAGGAAATTATTCTGGAGTGCAATACATATGTTCTGAAATATTTGAGAGCTTTCACCATCGCGTAGGCTTGTTTTTCCAGTATGTCGTATCTGGTTTCGGCATCTATGAGACTTTTGCTGAAAAAATCTATCGGTTGTTCGAAACCTTCTTCGTTCGTTTGTAGGAGTACAACTACGATAGTATTCTCAGATGCGAAAGAGAAGATCTGGAATTCTTTAGTATAGTTAGGACTAGCCAATACTGGAACTTTGCTTATAGCTTTTTTAACTCGTTCGAACAATTCTTTAGCTTCAACAGTCCATTTGATTTCATTATCTTTCTTCAGCATATATGTGATCAATTTGACAATTTCAGCAAACTTAGGGATAAATCTTCTTAAAAAAATTGTTTTCCCTAAAAAGGAATGAATTTATTTTTTATTTCTAGGAATGGTTATTGTATCAATAGCCTCGATTCATTTTGGATTGACCTTAATTCCATCTTTCAAAACTATATGACCCAGAATTTTTCCTTCTTGCATAGAAAAATGAGACTTTTTAGGGTTAAGAGACAAACCAAATTTTCTACATTTCTCAATAGTTTGTTTGAGATGAACCAGATGTTCTGCATCAGAATTCAAGAAGACTGTTATATCATCTAAGTAAATAATGACAGACGTATCCCTCTCACCGATGAACGCTATATCCATTTCTCTTTGGAAGGTGGCCCCTGCGTTCATTAAACCAAATGGCATTTTATCATACATGAAAGTTCCCCATGGAGTAGTGAATGTAGTTTTTTCTTTTTCATCTTCATGAATGGCAATTTGGTTGTAACCTGAGAAGACATCAATCATCAACATTTGGTTAGATCCCACTACTTTTTCTCGTACATGATCCATTTTTGGAAGTGGGTAGTTATCCTTCAATGATGACCGATTTAGATTTCTGAAATCCACGCAAAGCCTAATTTCTCCACTTTTCTTCCTAACAGGTACCATATTTGCTACCCATTCAGAATATCTAAGTGGAACAATAATATTCGCATCAAGAAGTTTTTTTACCTCTCTTTCTATTACAGGTAAGAGGATAGGGTTTATCTGTCTTGACTTTTGTCTAAAAGGTTTGACACCATGCTTCAAAGCAATTTTATGTTCTATCATAGAGGTATCATAAGTCTTTAAATCATCATATGACCAGGCAAAGACATATTTATACTTTTTAAACAATTCAACATATTTACTCTTCACCTGAGCTGGGAGGTATTTAGATAGCTTGACTATCTTAGGTTCTTCTTTAGTTCCTATGTCACAGTCTTCAACTTCCTTGGGCCGAGGTCGTAGGGTAGATTTCAAGGGTATGTTGTCTTTGTCAAATAATCTTTCTAACGGTATCAGACCTTTGGGGATATGATTATTCTTAAGTACCAGCATCTGATGATTTGCGATCTTATCTCGGAAATTTTCATGATCTTCTTCTTCTTGCATGATCCAGATAGGATCATTCTGGTTTTCTTGGTCTATATGAGTCTCGGAGAATTCATCAACCATTTCTAGAAATTGTTTAATTTGATCATCATCTTCAAAGACCTGCCAGTATTGCACATTATTTGGGATTGATGGTCTTTGTCTCATTTCTATATGATACATTAACTTTAGGGCAGTAGGAGGCACAAACGTCTCAACTTCTTTGGCCAAGGAATTTGCCTATTGATTTTCCATTCTCGGGATGTGATGAATGTTGAAAGACGAGAAAAAATTCTCGATTAGATCCTAGGCACAATTCATGTATGAACTTAGTCTCAGATGTTTAGTCTGATATTGCTGCTTTATTTTCTTTACGATAAGTTCTGCATCACCATAAACTATTAAATCTTCAACATTTAATTTCCTAGCAGCCTCCAACCCTATAACCAGAGCCTCATATTCACAGACATTATTTGTATAATCTATTTCCCACTGTAGTTTGTATGAAAATGGAATGGCATATTCCTCTCCGGGTGCAACAAATAACACCCCTGCTCCTGGCCCTTCACAGGACGAAGCGCCATCAAAAAACATTTTCCAAACTCCATTTCAAGTATTTACATTTTTCTGAGTTTTTCTTAATTTGTTATTTTATTCTTCTATATAGTCATAAAAATCATCATCTAAAGATAAAATACAGTTTCCTATATCCTGATCAGCGACATAGACTAGATAATTACTTGGGTTTTTAGGGTCACTTACATTATAATCCAGTCTAGTCTCTTTGTACAATCTAGTAAATTGTCCACCAAAAATCGGGATAGTTGTGTATGTCATGTCCAGTTGAAGTGATCCTTCGAGTTTTGCACCCCAGGACCTAGATAAAATCACGTCATACTTGGCAGGTACGTCAACAACAACTACATCCATAAGGATGCTCTTTACCAAAACTTGTGCAAGATTCAATACTAGATCCTTGATCATGCTTAGAGACTTAACCTTTCTATAATCAAAATAATATAAATCCCGGTAAGTTCTAGTGATCTCAAGGCCCAACTTTTCCATGATAAATTTAGGCATTAAGTTGAGAGAGGCCCCATAATCTAACATGTGATTATGAAGTAAATGATCATGCACAATTAATGTAATATAGAAATGAGCTACAGGATCCTTAACATTTTCAAAGTGCGGACCGAACATAATCGTAGGATTTTCATCTTGTAAATTTATTACATCTGCAGAACATTTTGCGTCTGAGAAGTTAATCATTTTATAGATTTGTTTTCTATAAATCAGATTCTTAGCAAGCTCAACCAAGGGCATGGGGATCGTAATTTTATTTATTTCATTTTCTAAACTAAAACCTCCCACTGTTTTTTCGCATTCACTAGTTGAAGTTTGTGTTTCTATATTTTCTTCTTTCTTGGTTTGTGTTGCTTTGGTTTCAACTTTTTTACATTGGGAAACTTGTTTTTCAATTGTTTGTTTACTAGAACTTACCGGGAAACTTGTTTTTCCATTGTTTGTTTAGTTACAACTGTCTCATTTGCTTTGTTTCTTAATAGGATCTTTTTTGGTGGAGCACTTGTGGTACTTGTTTCTCTGGGCCTCAAATTATACTTTTGTTGAAGCTCGACCATTATGGAGTCAATGATTCCTTGATATGCAGACTCTCCCAGGTTGTTTATACTTTCCTCGTTACTAAACAGGGTCTCTTGTTCTAGAGATTTTTTAAAGTCATGTATAGTTAGGTGAGGCTCATGGTATTCATCACTAATGTTGTTTACATCTTCTTCTAACCCTTCATAATCGTCTATATCATCTCCTATAAAATTTTATGGCTTAAACAGAGCCTGAAATTTTTTATCTTTGTTTTTTATTTGTTTTTGTTGGGTCTAAGAGCTGGGATTTCTCCTGAAATATTTTCTAGCAAATGGATGAGGTTTGGATTGGTCTAGCTCCATTCTAGAGATTTTATTTGAAACATCTTTAATTATCTTAGCCATATCATCCATTTTTTCTTCCGCAAATTTTATGGATCCAGAGGATCCTGCTTGTTCTTTGAAGCATCTAGGTTCCTTGGTTCCTGTCTCAATCTTGGATTTTATTTTACCCAATGCCATCATGTTCGACTCGATTTATATGGTGTCGTCTTGCATGAGGGTAGCAAATCTTCTTTCTCTTAACAGTATAGCAAAGGCGGGCTCAAAATCCCCTGCGAAAGTCACTTTCGCTGTGGGTTGAGAGGGTTTAACTTCTTCTGGGATCTTATGATAGAGTTTGTTAAACCTCTGGGTGAATTCTAGGACCGACTCTGAATTCTTTTTCTTCAGAGCCCCAAATTCCATCAGATAGTACAAGTGGTCTTTCTTTTCTCCCCATTGTCTTAAAAAAGCGTTTTCTAACTCATCATAACACCTTAGGGATCCTACCGGGAGTCCTTGAAACCAGATTCTTACTTGCCCCTCAAAGGTTTGCACTAGGATCCTTGAGTATACGTCTTCATGTTCAATACCGAGGATATCAGGGAATTGATCGAAAAATGTTATGTTCTCTGTAGTCGTTAAATATCCTTCCCATATAAAATTTGGTAAATTCTTCATGTAATTTTAAGGTAGGTCATGAAGGAAGGGAGGAAGGACTAAAGGAGCATATTTGGCAGCTACTTTAGAGAAAATACTAGGGGGTGGAGATGGTCCTTGACCACCCCCACCTCTAGTGCCACCTCCTCCAGCAACACCACCTCCTTGGCCACCTCCATGGCCTCCTCCAACAACAGCCATTGAAAATCTGGGGGATGAGCTTCAGGAGTCAAAAAAAGGGTTTTCAAAAAATTCTATGGACCGAAGTGGTGACCTTTCGACTTCCTTGGGATGTAGCGAAGGCAAATCTGGATGATGATCGTCAGGTGATACAAATTCTAGAGGAGGAGGGAAAGGAAAACGTGGGCTGACTTCCTTAAACTTACAAGATGTGTAAATAGGGGAGCCGACATGAGACGAAACAGGGTATAGAGTATTCTCTTTGGGATTTCATATTACCAAAACCTTTACTTTGGGTGAGGATGGGGTCGACACCAAATTAACAACAATGGATATAGGATAGATTTCTTTGTTAAGATAATTAGGAGTATTAGAGGGTTCCATCTCAATCTTTATTTCAAGTACAAATTCCTCAACAGAGGGTGTTTGCTTAAAATCCTTTTCGAGAGCTAATTCTTCAACCTTAACCTTAGTATTAATTTGTGTGGCTTTTGGTTGGTACTTCTTACCTGCCGACGTGGTAGTTGACTTTAGGTATCCTTTTGGTTTTAACAACCTTTCGGGATCAGACACAGGGGTGTTCTTATGATCGTCTGGGTTTTTTCTGGTATTCCTTTAACATAATGTTAGTTTATTTGTGGTGGAGTCTCCAAGTGAAAGATAAAAAATATCCTTAATATGGTATCCAATCTTTGTTCACTATAAAAGACAAAATGTTACCTTGTCATTTTCCCAGGGAAAAATAACTTTGTTTCTTTGTCCCCGGCAACGGCGCCAAAAATATGTTGGTCCTGAGATTAAACTTAAGGCTCAAAGGATAATGTCAGGCATCAGGAAATTATTTTAAGAGTGTGTTTTAAAATTATTTTCCTACCTCAGTTATATGAGAAAAATTCCTCAATGAAATTAACCGTGTAGCAGCACAGAGGTTGTATTTTGTATCTGAGTCAAAATCAAAATAATAAATGAAGTCAAGGAAAATTACAAAACTATGAAACAAAGCAAGGCATCAATTACAGAAGAGTCCTACCTTGTTGCAGTAGAAGAAAGTGTATTAGTATAACCTTGAATAAAGCATAAAAATACCATAATTCACACAACAAGCAGGTCTTACTCAAGGAAAATCTACTTACTCAATAAATTACCGATACATTAATATTTCAGTAGTTGTATTACTAAATTGGAATCAACATCTATTCAGGAATACATAAAGAAAATGAGAAATGGAAGACAAAGAGACACATAACCCAGATTTGAACAAAACTTGGAATCTATGTCTGCACTTGTATTAATACTCTATAAGGAGAGTTTTCTCTCTTACAATCAGAAATAACTAGCCTCAAATAAGTCTTTGATTTATGTATTTATACAAAATGGTCTCAACCCAAAATGGTTGGACTTCTCATAAAAAGTATTAAATATTACAACATGCAAAACTAAAATGTTCCAATCAACATCTTATCTATCTCTTCCCCTGCATGTAGAGACGTTTCTTCTCCAAATCCTCCAGCTTGGGAACAGTTGGCATATGATCATGATCTGTGTGAATAGTATGTAAAGGTTGTTTCATTTGTTTCCAAATGTGATGGCTTTCCCGTGTTTGACACACTAGATGCACCTGCTTACTAACTACACTACCAACCCAGAAGGCTTTGTTGCTTCATTTGCTTCGAAAATGTATAGTTTATTTTCTATATGAGGCAACCTATCATGTATCTTCTTCACCCCCAAAAATGTGGATTGTAGCTACAAATGGAGATCTATTATCCATTTGTTTATTTGGATAAGATCGATTTGTTTCAATTTCTGGATGGTTGTCCGAGCTTCTTCTATGCTTGTCCTAGAATTATGTTGATTCTTTGCGATATCAATCTACCCCAGGGCCTCGGAGATACTATCTCCCTCAACATAAAGTAATTGTTTGTCTAGTGTAGACAATGCTTCTTCACAAGATTTATTTACCTCTCTAGCTAATCTTTTACTTTCAACCAAATTTGTCTCCCAGGCCTTCAATATTATATCGCCTCGGTTTTGCTCAGAAAGAGACAATCAAGGAATCTCTCCTACATCATCTTTTTCTACTATTAAAATAGCCTACTGAAACTTAGCTCGAGCTATAGTGGATTCTCTCTCCTTAATGTAAATGTTATTCAAAGAAAGGTCTACCACCCGATAGAAATTTTTAACGGCCTCTACCTTTGTGAAAAGATCTAGCTCGGTTGCTTCCAACTTTTCATGTACTTCTAGTGCGTAAGCTTGGAAAGATGCCATCTCCACCATTGTACCTTCAGCCAAGTCTATATTGGCTTGTAATTGCTTGATCAATCCTTCCTGTTGAGTGGCTAATTCTCTATTGGCCTGTGAATTCCGATATAACTCATCCAGGTTGGTTTTGAGTTGTTGAATTTTTTGTCTATCACCGGCTCTGACCTGTTCAAAATATTTATTCATCTGATTTCTCACCTCTTTTTCCATGGTTATCATCTGGTCTTGCAACTATCTTACCAACAGATTTCTTTGTTTCAGTTGCTCCGCTAGAGTTTCTACCGAACATATATTGGTCGTGGAAAAGGCACCCAACGATCCTGCCATCTCCCTAGCGAAATTTATATCATCTAGGCCATGTTCGTCATACAACATCCTCTTCCTTTTTACTGTTGCACCATCCTTTTGATGCATTTCTCTTTTAACTATAGCCCTCCTCTTCTTGCTGAAAAATAAGTCGAAAGGAGGCATTTCTTCAGCTGAAATTGGAGTAAGGTCTTTTATAAATATGACCTTGGCATTTGGATTTCCCTCACTTGACTGTAAAGGTGTTAATGACATAATGGGACTACCTATCTCGGTGGATGGTTTTTTTCCTGCTGTGTTGGTAGTCGGTTTAATTGGTTTGTATGGTGAGGTATCCTATAACTTTTTTTATCAAAGCTTCAAATTGAGCCTTTGCATGATTACCTGGTGAATTTAATAATGTAGTATCCACCTTCTATGTCAAAATTTCAGTTTTCGTCGGGTCCTCCTGAGTATCCTATTCACTGGAACTATTTATCTCCAAACCCTAGCCTGAAGCTTCCTCTTTAGATGGAGGTGTTTGGGGTTCTCCTTGTAAGACCTTAGGCAAACTATTCCTTTTGTGCCTTTGGAAATTGTAGCAACTGGCTAATTTATCTAGAGCCAAAGTTCGGAATCTGCTCAACTCTTCCTGGTATGACCTGGCCCCCTAGAATATTTCATCCTGTGGGGAAACTTCATGTACGTATTTCTTTAGATTATATAGATCCAGGTGGGTTTCCATGATATTCTAGGGATCACGCTTCTTGAACTCAATAATGACAACCTTGATGTCTTCTGGGGCTTCAACCTCTACTTTTGAGTGGCCGAAATATAACAATGAGAACCTACCAACCTAAAGAGGGAAGGTTGGCCATACTTTTTTTTGTGTCGCTTTTAATTCTTTACTGATCCCCCCTGTTACAATTTTATATGCTACCTCTCAGCACGCCAATCGATCTGGTAAAAACTTTGGTAAATCATGTGGGGGAACTGAACACCCAAAAACCCTAATGTAGGAAAAATGTTCCTCAATATACTAGTCTGCTATTTTCCCCAGGTTGGCCATGATCTTGTCTAAAATCCTGGGAGGCGGGCAACCGTAGAGGGTGATATGCATCAGCACCACCACAAAATGACATATTTCATAAAAGAAATCCTGATATTTCTCCTCCCAGAGCTTGGAGTGATAGAAATGGATGGGCTCAACGCTGGTCGGGGTCCATCTCCAGCTCATCAGAGGAAAAGGCGTCATAAAAAAAATGGAATCCATAATGTATGCTGACATGTAGAAAGGGGCAGGGTTTCCTTTGGCCTTCATCGACTGACACTCTATGATTTCCTTGGCCATATTGTCTGGTAACATCTTGGCCCAGTTGAAAGAAAAACCTTATGCCACTTCATTCATGATTGGTACCCATGCCAACAAGAAATGAGAAGATTCCTTCCTTCCGAAAATTCTACACAACATCATAGCCACATAAATCATATGGGCATCTAATGTTGTTGTGGCATATATGCCATGGGTGTCTGCTCTGAATTTCTCAGGGTGTTCCCACCAGTCCTTGATTAAGTTAGGGTATCTTTTTCCATATTGTGTGCAATCTTATTTGTCGAAATCCATTAGGAAAGCGACATTGTAACTGTATTTGAAAACTGGGGATAATTTATACATTGCCTATATATGCTCTGATCGAAAGGACCCGACAACCACTTTCTTTGAATTGCAGATGCTCCTGGTTGCAATGTCAACGTTCTCCAGGGTCCATTCTATCATGTCGTTGTATGGCATGAGCCTCGGTCGTGCGACTGTTTTGTGCAACTCTGATTGAGCTATATCTATGAGATTCATTGCATGGGTTTCGGTCACCTCGTCGCCCTAATCCTCTGGGCAGTTTATCAACTCATGTTGCAGAATATCAAACACCTACGTCCAAGTTTTCATGGTATCAATAGCTCTCGGTGAAGTATCTGAGAGAACATTTTTGTTCGGTTTCACGCTCTCACCAACTGCTTTAGCCATTTTTCACAGCACCATGATATTACAAGCTCAGAACTATGTTACCTATTACAGGGAAATGCGTAAACTTCTTAGCTTGCTAAAACTTCTTGTTCTGGGAGAATGCCAATAGAATTCAAAATCCGATATCCTTATTCAACTTAAGTGTATTGATTTGTGAATACTTTACTGACGATGCATTCATTTACCTTAATGAAAATATCTATGCGGTGATATGCAATCTATATTGAAATTATTTCCATTGATCCATTATTAATGCCATTAATATTTTGTGGTTCACGATTGGGAGCTTGGATGAATAAGATTTGAAATCACTCAAACACAGATTTAGCGAAAAATTGATTACAAGATAATCGTTTTTAGCCCATTAATTAATCATATTTAAATTTAAGATTTTTTGGGTTTTCGGACTTTTGGATATTTGATAATAGCTCGAGATTGGATTCCTGAAACTTGAAATCACGAAGTTATTAATCATTGAATAATTATCTTTAATTTTAATTAACCTTGCTTAGTGTTTAAGGTATTTCGAAAGTTCGGACTTCGTGAATTTAGAGTGTGATGAATGGCGAATGTCCTAACTCCAAATGTGAGAAGTTATTAATTAACTTTTAATCGAGGTTAACTTAATTAATTGGGGTTTAGCTTTATTAATTTGGGTTTAGATTTCATTAATTGGGGTTTAGCTTTTAGGAATTTACTGTTTCATGCATCGACAAATTAACTTTATTAAATTTTCAACAGGCCATTACCCATACTGATGTGTCAAAGCTTAGGAAGGTGTATGTGTAAGGTGACTAGGATTTTTCGAACACTTTTCAGGTATTAGGACTTTGAAGTTGTGACATGGAGAAATGCCCGAAGCACAAAACTCTGAAGTACAAAACTCTGAAATAGTCTCTAGTGGCTTGACCTTTTAATAATCAGGCGGCTGAAAAAAATTGGGGAAAAAGGAATTGTTTGATCATCGAGGGAACTTAATCAATGGTCGACCTCGTGCACGGCTTAAGGATAGAAAACAAAATTGATTTGTCATTTGGAAATTGACTTCTAATATAGAGTAAAAGGATATGGTAAAGCTCCAGGCTTATAATTTTAAATGTGTTCCAACACCTACCATGACCTATACTCATTTGATTCTAGGAAGGTGAAGTGTCTTGGGGTTATTAAAGACCTGGTTGTTACCCTATTCCAATTGCCAGTGAAAAGTGTGGTCATGGATATTGTGGTGGTTGATGTCCCCCGTAAGTTTGGGATGCTCTTTTCAAGATCTTGGATCAAAAGACTAGGGGGAACTTTGCAGATGGACCTTTCATATGCCACCATTTCTGTGTTTGGGGGAGAACATAGAAGGCTTTATAGGGAGGCACAATTATCCTACCTCATCAGTGATGAAGAAAAACCTACCAACCACCCTATTTTTTCACTTGACATTGATTTAGGATCCATTATATTACAGCTCAGTGATGTTCCTCAACCACCTATTGAAATCAGAAAATACTACATCACCTCTTGTGAAGATCCTCCTCCTAATACCTATGTTTGGAAGATGTTTTTTGATGGGGCCTCTTCTAAGGAAGATATTGGTGTTGGGGTAGTCTTTATTTCTCCTACCCAAGAGATCATATATATTTTCCTACAAGATTGAATTTGAAACCACAAACAATGTGGCAGAATATGAGGATCTTGTTTTGGGTTTGAGGGATGCTAAAGACATGAGGATTGAAGAGCTAGCAATGTTTGGAGATGTTGAATTAATTGTTCATCAATTTAAAAATATGTATCAATCTAAACACCCCAGGTTAATCACTTACAGAAATTACGTTTCAGATCTTATTGATAGTTTCTTCTTATATTTTAATATTTCATTTGTTCCAAGAGAGGAGAACACTATGGCAGATTCCTTATTTGTTTCAGCAAGTAATTTCAAAGTTCCTTTTCCCCCTAAACTAAAATATGATGTGGAAGTGAAGTATAGACCCTCTATACCTGACAATGTCAAACATTGGAAGGTTTTTTAGGATGATCTTGAGATAAAAATATTTCTTGAGACCATGGATGAGTTTTCTACCTTACATATTGATCAAGATCATGATACTGAAAAAATCCCTCATGCTGATATTTTTCTGAAAAATATTATTGACCATCATATTGTTCAGTTGCCTAGTAACCATATTCCAAAAGGACTAGTCCCCTTGGAGAG
Source organism: Picea sitchensis (assembly GCA_010110895.2). NCBI lineage: Eukaryota > Viridiplantae > Streptophyta > Pinopsida > Pinales > Pinaceae > Picea > Picea sitchensis. Next base: position 37,286 of record SNQJ01S0188792.1, read on the forward strand.
ATTGTTACTAGTCCTTTTTGGAATATGGTTACTAGGCAAATGATGAGGTGACTAAATGCAATTTAGGTATAGAGGAGGATCCAAAGTATGTTAAGTTGTCTAGCAGCTTGTCAAAGGAACAAAGGGTTGAGTATAATAATCTTTTAAAGGGGTTTGTTGATTTTTTTTCCTAGAAATATGAATATTTAAGAACAATGACACAAACATCATTGAACATAAGATCCCTTTGAAAGAGGAGACCGAGCATTTTAGGTAGAAACTCGGACAGATAAATCCCATGTTGTTGCCTATTATGGAAAAAGAAGTGAAGAAGTTGTTAGATGCCAAAATCATCATTCCTTTGAGATACTCTGAGTGGGTGGCTAACTTGGTCCTTGTGAAGAAGAAAAATGGGGAAATTAGACTATGTGTTGATTTCGGGAATTTGAATAGATGCTCCAAGAAATATAATTACCCCTTGCCAAAGATGGATCACATTTTGTAGAGAGTCACTGGTTCATCTATGATGTCTATGATTAATGGATTTTCTAGCTACAATCATACATTTGTCTTGCCTAAAGATAGAGAGAAGAAAACCTTTACTACTCCTTGGGGCACATTCATGTATGCTAAAATGCCCTTTCGATTGATGAATGCAGGAGCGACCTTTCAACGAACAATGGACATTGCCTTCATTGGGGAGAAGGACAAGTTTGTAGTCATCTATCTAGATGACATTAAAGTGTTCTCAAAATCTGATAAAGAGAATTATCATCATTTGAAAAAGGTTTTCCTGAAGTGCATAAAGTTTGGTCTCTCTCTCAATCCTAAGAAGTCCTTGTTTGCTATGAAGGAAGGTAAGTTATTGGGACACATTGTATCAGTAGAAGGAGTAAGAATTGATCCAAGCAAAGTAGAGGCCATTCATACCTTATCTTTTCCTAGATCCAAGAAAGAAGTTCAGTCTTTCTTGGGAAAAAACAATTTTCTAAGAAGGTTCATCTATCACTTTGTTGAATTAGTGAAGTACATTACAGCCATGCTTAGGAAATTAAATGAGGTGAAATGGACTATTGAGGCTCGAGAATATTTTCATCAGATAAAAAAAGGCCCTAACTGAAGCACGTGTGCTCATCATCCCTGACTATTCCAAGGAGTTTCTAATATTTTCATTTGCCTCATTTGACACATTAGCTATTACTTTTTTGCAGAACAATACAAAGGGGTTAGAGAATCCTATTTCCTTTTTCAGCAGAGCATTGAGGGATGAAGAAATGAGATATGATATCATGGAAAAGTAGGCTTATGCTTTGGTCAAATCCCTCAAGGCTTTTAGAGTATATGTTCTACATTCAAAGATTGTTGCATATGTCCCTTCAGCCTTAGTGAAAGAGATACTTATCTAGCCTGACATAGATGGGAATAGGAGCAAATGGATTGCTAAAATTATGGAATTTGACCTTGAAATGAATCCCACTAAATTAGTGAAAGGCCAAGGTTTATCCAGGTTGCTGGTTGAATCAAATTGCAAAGCTTTAGAGGTTAATTTCATGAACATAAACTCATAAAATAAACAAGTTGATTTTGTTGATAAAATCTCTCATGCAAGCCCAAATTTGGCAGAATGCACTTGGTATAAAGACATCATATATTTTATGCAGAAGTTGCAGCCTCCTGATGGTTTGGACAAGAACAAGATGAGAGCTTTGAAGCTTAAAGAAATCAGATATTGTATCATTGATCATATCTTGTATTGGAAATATCCTCTAAGAGTTCTTTTGAGATGTTTAGATCCAAAAGAAGCTCAAAAGGCCATGACTGACTTTCATGACAACTTATGTGGGGGCCATCATTTTTGGAGAACCACAGCCTATAAGATCCTCGGAGCTGGGTATTTCTAACCTAGCCTTTTTACTGATGTTTGTGAAAATATTAGAGCTTGTGTAAAATGCCAAAAGATTTCTGGAAAGCAACAGCTAAAATATTTTCCTTTGAAGCCTGTGGTGGTTTCTGGACCTTTTAAACAATGGGGTCTTGAATTCATTGAGGAAATCCATCCAAATTCAAGTGATCAACATAGGTGTATTTTGACTTCCACTGATTACTTTACCAAGTGGATAGAATCCATTCCTACAAGGAATGCCTCCCACAAGGTAATCATTAGTTTTCTCGAGGATATCATGTCAAGATTTAGTTGTCCAAGAAAGATTGTTACTGACAATGCTTCCTCCTTCAAAGTTGATCCAGGTGGATATCGGTGGCCACCTACCTTTTTTGATTGTCTCAAAATAGTTTCCTGGCAATTTTGGCAATTTACTATTTTTAGCAGGTTTTAACTTCCGAGGCCATTTTGAGGGCCCAAATGAAGGTTTTTCAAGATCGAGGTTTTCAATGATATTTGGAGGCATAATTCATCCTGCAAAATGAATCTCCTCGATGATACCTTTCCAACGAGCTATCATACGCCTAAAATGAAGATCGTATGCAAAATTATGACCCCGGGAAGTTGATGTACTAACTTACCCAAACAAGGCCCACATGACTTTTGGTGCTTCATCTCCTAGGGTTAGGTTTTTGGATGTCTAGGGTTTTTGAAATTCCTTTTTATTATAAAAATGCCTTCAGAGCCTCATTGTAATCATCTTCTTGCGAATGCGAGTAGCTGTCACATCTCTTCTCAGAGATAAGTTGCCCCCATTCTATCGAGTCTTTCACTCTGTATTTTACAGTCTCTGTACATTTATTTCATTAATAGAAATCATGTATTATTGTATATCTGTGTTTATGGTTGCATCTCTGATATATTTCTGTTATATTATTGAACATCTGTGATATCTCTGTGCATTTCTTTATTATATCTCCGATTTCATTTCGTGCTGAAAATAATCTGTATTAGTGGTATCAGAGCAGGTTGTTCTTGATCATTTTTTCAGTGCATGTCCCCGACGAGGTCCGAGTATAGCAAGTTAGGTCTCGAGCTTGTCTCTCTTGAGGACAATCACTCTCACACACCCAAGAAACCCTCAATGGCGGAAGAAAAGAAAAACGACGGATCAGATGATCCTATCAATCTATTGCTTGAGAAAGCTCTCACACGACAGAGGGACAAAATGATGGATAATTTTTTCCACATCCTTCAATGCAAAGTGATCCATAATCGGATCCAGGAGCCTGACAGGGCTAAAAAAGACTCAAAACTGAAAGTGCTCAGAATCCGATGAAACCAACACCATTGTGTCTGTCTCTTCTTCCTGATTCCGGCCATATATTTACTTCGTCAAACAAACGTCGTATGCGAAAGATATCGCATTATGTTTGAAAACCCAAACATGCAAAAAAAAATGGGTGACTGTATAGCCCGTACAATGCCACGTGGCAGGCTGATTGTACATGTCGTACAACTAATGTGGCAGCTCCTGGTGATGACACATGGTAGGTGATGTGGTGTATGACAGGGATTGGACCAGTCAGAGGGTGACACGTGTCACCACTATAAGGGTGACACGTGGCATAGGCTGACGTGGCAGACACAATGGCATGCTGACAGGGCAGTGACGTGGTAGTACGTAGCTGAAAACTCAGCAGACAAGTGGACCAATCAGTTGTTGACAAGTGGCATCAGTTCGGGTGAATAACATGGTGCCATGTGGCCCAGTCTTGGGCTGCCACGTGGCTCCCTCTGGTTGGCTCTCCGGTGTTATGCAAAATTTTGGGGTCTCCACCGGAGTCAAACCCCCGACCTCCTCCAAGCTATGGACTGGCAGGACCGGGCTAACCACCCGCTCCACTGGTGTTTCTTATTAGTCAAATGGAAAATATTGTATTTAACTTTGATTGAAATTTTAGTGGGAGGTGGAAAGGGCTGGGGCTTAGCCCCAGCCCACGATTGCATTATTTGCATGTGACCACAGTGGCTAAGGGCATGGGCGCTAGAGCATAACCACTATGCACATGGATTTGGAAAGGGCCTAGCCCTTGGACTTCGGCTCCTCCATATAACCACTAGCACGAATCAGGGGGAGCTACACCAAAAGGAGGAGTGGTTGCGCATGCATAGGAATAGGGCTCGGCCATATGGCCTTCACACAGGACCGGGTGCCATATTTCGGGGGGGCAGCGTATTAAGGATAAGCGCTTGGCCGCATGGCGCATTATTGGTGACCAGGATCCCTACAAAAAGGGGTTGCGCCCTATCTATGCATATTTTGGTTTTTTTTTTTTAACTTTATTATAGTGGTTTTATTAATTATGCCTGTAATTAATGGATTTTAGCCATTATTGGGAGATTTTGAGCCCTATTTGAGCCCAGATTTTGGGAGGAAGTTGGGGATGGATAACCAACTTCAGATCTATAAAATCTAGGCATGTTTGAGGCAAAGGAGGATAGTCAGAGAAAAGTTATGCTAAAGGGAAGCCAAGCCAAAGCCATTTTTATGCAGGGAAGTTGTTGAGGAGTAGATGCTTGCAAGCCATTTCTGGGAGCTCCGGTCATCCATTTTGCGTGTCGTTTCTTTTGCTGGGTTCTAGAGATCTGGAAGAACATGACCAGATCAATCTTGTGTCCAATTGGTACTGCTGCGATGTATTTTTTGAGCTTTGAACAGAAATAAAGAAGCCTCCCCCACAGAGACAAAGGCTCGGAGACGTAGGCAATTTTGTGCCGAACTCCATTATCAATTCTCTTGTTATGGTTTGTTTTTTATTACTTCATTTTAGATATGCATATATGTATATGGCTGTCATAATTCCTCTTATTTCCTCATTCTTTCATTAAGCTTCTCAAATGATTAATTAACACATGTAATTTAAAAACTCAACCACAGTCATTAAAAGATCTTTACGGATCAAGTGGTATCAGAGCTAGTTGACGTTTGGATTTGAGTTTTGCATGTTAACCAGGGAAAAGATACAACGTGGTGAAGGCGAGATTGTTGTAGAGAATCCATTAATTGGATTGAGAAAGAGATCTTCTCATAGCGAGAAGATGGCATCGGAAGAAGGGCTTTCTCAGGATGAGAAAGAGTTCCGGAAAACTTTCCTTGCTATGTCGGAGATGGTGAAAGTTTTGTACAAGGATTACTTGGAACGAAAGAGACCAATTTTGGGTGAATCTTCAAAGGGAAAAAGTGAAGAGGGAGAGGATCATCCTCAAATTCCTCCTTCACCTCCATCATCACCTCCTTCTTCTCCTTCTTCTTCAAGTTCAAGTTCTAATTATAATGGAAAGAAACATGTTTATAAGCATAAGAATGAAATGCCATTGTTAAAACTTGATGTTAAATTTGAGTTACCCATATATGATGGTGA
>SNQJ01S0188793.1:0-18242 GCA_010110895.2 Picea sitchensis
GGTGTTTTCACCCTTGGTGTTGCACGTCACCATTGTGTGCCCAAGGTGTTCCTTCTCACACCCACACATCTTCGTTTTCCCAACCGATCGCATGCCCTTTGTGTTCTCTTGGTTAACTCATCCCCAAGTCTGCCCAAAGAGTGTGCACTCTCGGTGGGTGTCATGGGAGACCTTACATCTCCCCCACTCCAATTTTTTCCATCCCCGACAACATTTGTTGATCTCTATGGCATCTCTACCCCATATTTGGATCTTGTTACCACTCAACGACTATTGTGTCCTCAATTACCGTCGTCAAGGAAAACTCTCCTCAAGAATTTCTTCAAAGTGTGCCCAAGTGTTGGATACTCTTGAAACATGATGGCTTTGATACTTTGACTTTGTCGTTTGTATGCCATGTACATTGGATCCTATCAAGTTTTGAACTGGTGGGGATATTAGTATAATTCTCATGTTCGTTGTTGGAAAATGGACGTCCCCACATCCAACAAACCCTTTTATGTTTGCCTCATCGTCATCCTGTCCAACTCTTCTTATTCTTTTTGAGTCGCCCACTACAATCTCAACCTATTCATATCACTTAGTTGAATCTCTTTGATTTTGTACAAGGTCCTTCCCCTTGTCCTAGTATGGCAAGTCACCTCCATAACCCATCCATTGTTTCAGAACTTCCCTATTTGAGTCTTTCCATGACACTTCCATTAGGCATCATAATTCATGCTACTTGCTCCCAGCAACACATCTCGGTATTATTCATTTAGTAGGTCGAATGTACCCAATAGCTACCACTAAGTCTATTGACATACATTGTGTCTAACTTGTGCTCCATGTGCAAGTATCACAATACCAATCGAACTTCCTTCGGTGGGAATCCCAACTCCTTATTTTTTTCTATAGTAAGTTGGAAGTCGTATATCCCCATGGCCTTCCTACAAAAGTTCATTATTGTTGTGAGGTGCTGGCCTTCAACTCATACCTCTTCCACATATGTCTCCAAATCTAGTTGATTAAGTGCCTCCACACACTATCTTGGATCAACTCTTGGAGTTTTTGCAGTGGGTAGGTTTGTTGCTCGATCCTCCACGATGTCCCTAACCTATTGTTTATAAATATTCACTTGGTGATGTTCCCCCTACTCCATGGAAAGTGAAGAGTCCAATTGTCTCTTACACTCACATACATGGTTCTGTGTCTTCCTCAATCAACCAACCTCCCCATGGCTATCTTCATTGAAGTCTTTGTCATCGTCATTTATTGTTATTCTTTCCCCAGACTACTCAGATATGGGCCAATGTGGATATATTATTGTTATTGTTTCACATTGCAAGGCTTGTCCATGCTTCCACCGACTCCTTCTACCAACCTGATCACAGAAATCCTAGGCGTTCTCCCGAGTTTCCTCTTTATCATCAAGGGTGTGGTTGGTGTTCATACCTCGTCCAAGAATACTAAGTGAATTTCATGAATGAGTGGAGATGCTTTGGCTAGTCTAGGGAATTCTAGACCCAATATCATCACATGATATTCCAATGGAGCTACCAATAGATCCATGTTTCCAATCCACTACCCCACTCTCAATGGTGTTGAATGAACGATCCTTGTCACTGACATCACTGCTGACTTCAACACTTTACACGTTCCAGTGCAATTCTCAAGTTTGTGGCTCGTTCACTCACAAAATTGTGGGTTTCCCCAGTGTCAACTAAGGCTTCCATCCCCAACTCACTTATTATTTTGTTCATGAAGTAGATTCCTTCTTCAACTTCTTCACTTATTGAAAATTGTCCTTGAGCTTTTGTCTTGAACTCCTACATGCATTCCACCAATGTTTCCATGACTTCGTTAATATCTTCCATCGACTTCTACACTAGAACTATTTTTTACAAGGGTCCAGGCTCTTCCATTGTTGATGTGAGTAGAGCCTCCTCTTTCTCAACCAACAAATCTAATCTTCCTTGCATTGGATAATACCTCATAAAGTGGTTTCGTGAACAGAGGTAACACTCAATAAACTTCCCTTTCCTCACGAGTGGTCTAGGATGATTATTTATTGTTGTGCTACCTTCATTTTGGATTCCCTCCTCCCTAAGTGATACCAATGCAACTGGAATCAAAGTCTTAGTATCCCTCATCAATGCCTTCAATCTGTTGATTTTGGACTCTATCTGTGCATCGAATTTTTCCATCCTCTCCAAACCCTCTTTGAGTTTCTCGAATAGTTGAGATACACTATCTATCTTGACCTTCCAAGCTTCATCACTTGCATTTTCCATTTCGTTGTCCGATCCACATCACTTAGCCTTCTCAAGTGTTCTGTGCAACTCTTTCACACTATCCCAAATATGAAATGATTCCATCGATCATCCACCATGTTCAAGTACTTCTCTCCACCACGAACTATGCTCCTTCATTGTACAAAGGGTGCACCCAGGTCAACCTTCCATCACACTTGTAAATCGAGATCTTATTGTGAGTCTGATGAAAATATTCTATGATGAATCAATTCATTCAACCGAACTATTCACCAAGTTTGATAATATTCCCATTAAAATATCTTCGCAACAAGTGCGCCCCACCACAATTGTTATGATTGCAGTAGAGGTGACGAGCCAAATCTTCTCCAATATTAGTTGTCATGATCCCAAAGGACGCATGTTCAAATATTGTGATCGTTCACCTTCTGAGGGCATGCGACAACATGAAAATTCTTACTTGGTTTCTTGGAAACGCCAAGAATACTTCATCTAGAATACTCCTCTTCACCTAGAGCATACCTATACTTCGTTCTAAGCTACAGATGAGTCACACTCCTACTCTATTGCAACTCGTGTATACTTAGACAATCTTGTTAACAATTTAACACTTAGTCATTTAAGCATACATCCAAGAACATGAGAAACCAAGAGAACAATCGCAGAACAAACAAAATACATACACATAAATAGTGTAGGTGGCACAAATTATGCCTAACACCCAACTAAGTCTTTGTTATTGTGAAAAGGTTACAATATGAACAGTATTGGCTCGGTTTACAACTTGGTCAGAATCACATGACTCACCTCACCTCACCAAGACGCTCATACATAGATTCATCACTGAAGACTTTCAATCGCAACTATCATTGCAACCTTCTGTGGTGCACCTCAAACATGCACTCAACCACATACTTGTTGTCCCTTCATTTCCACAAACTTCACCAAGTTAACACTAATTTTGTTTTTTCCTCACACATGCCTCCAATAGACCTACATTTCTAGACTTCCCCAAAATCCCCAAGTGCATCCCACCCTTGGCTACTTGTCTTCCATCTTGGTAGTTATGTCTTAGTTCTACCTTGCCTCAGACTTCCCCTCATGTTCTTGCTCACCAAAACTTCTTTCCTCCTTTGGTTGTGTGCCCTAGTGATCTTATAGGGACTCCAAGGGTCACCAATGTGAAACATCGCGTCTTTTGGGTGTGATGTGCCCCTTCACGAACTATCAAACTCAAATGACTCGTCGCACCCCTCCACAAAACTGGTATGCCAAAACAAGACTATGTACCCATCGATCGGTGTGTCTCTTGGATCGGCACACACTCATTTCCTTGTGTGTTCTCTTGTGTTGATCATTGTGACTCCTCATGGGTGTGTCGATGGGGTCATCCAACCTCTCTGGTGCGCCCATGTTTTCAAGGGCAGATGAGTCCACTCCTTGGGCATGTTCCCAAGTTTCCCTATCCTTTCCCAAATGAAACTCAAGCCTCTATCAATCATTCTAAGGAAATTAAGGTGTGCCCCCTTGATGTTGCACATCACCATTGTGTGCCCAAGGTGTTCCTGCTCACACCCACACATCTTCATCTGCCCAACCAATCACATTCCCTTTTTGTTCTCTTGGCCGACTCATCCCCAAGTCTTCCCAAAGAGTGTGCACACTTTATTGGTGTCATGGAAGACCTTACAATAGGAACCCCCAAGGTTGCATTAATTTCCCCTGGGGTTAGAAACTCTAAAACCAATTTACAATGAGTTATTCACTTTTAAATAATAAAATTCTAAATTTAATCTCCCATGCAGGTAGCATATAGTTAAATTAGGTTCATCCACTAGGATTGAGCAAGAGATTCATTTTCCAAAAAATCATAAACCTCAACAACTAATAAATAGCCATTCACATTTCTCTCAACATCTAACTAGTGTTAGTGAAGGTCCTCAAAATATGTCCAACAATTCTCACTAGTAACCATAATACCACAAGTGCCTAACACAACTTCCAAGATGCTCCAGACATCTGAGCCTAGTTGGTGTAAGTCTCAAAGATAGGTCATGAATACATCTTTAATAACCATATCTATTATACATGGAATACCATATCATATAATAAATGGAATCATGTGCAATGAAAACATCATCATGTAGCATAAGTCTAAGCATCAACTAATCATCAGAGTATGATCATAAGCTATATGTCATAATCCCAAATAGTGTCACATAGTCCTAAACTATTGTGCATGGGAGGGGTATTACATCTTCACCTAGGCATGATTCCTTCATTAAATTAGATCAATGTGGCTACAACAAACATATTGAAGAACTACCACATATATCTAGGGGAAATGGACCTACTCACCCTATCTTGTGTTCAAAGGGTTGTGGAGATAAAGTAAAGTAGTTTTCAAATAAAGGGAAATTTCCTCCACCCCTCCTAGTGGTTTCATCCTTACTCAAATGAGCACCCTTCTTATATTCTAACCACCCTCATCCAAGCTTCATGTTTGCAACCACATCCAAAATAATGACTGCTCAGAAAATCTCCCTCCATCTTGCAAGACACAACTTGTCAATAAAACTATTAGAGTATCACATCTCATATATAAAAATATAATCAATATGTGATTGTCTTCTTTCTATCAATATTGTCATTAGACCCTTGTGGGACCACATTTTTGGCCGCTTCATTTTTGGTAGAGACATAGTGGAAGCACTCTTATAGACAACAAAGATCTACACATTTCCACATATATTATAAAGCATTGAGCAAAATAAAGAACATAGGGGTCACAAGAGGTAGGATTCAAACAACTATAAAGAAATTCCCAGTTTTGAGGCTTGGACTAAGAGAAGACTACATAAAATTGAATATCAATGGAGTAGTTAACCTACAAATTTATTTTACTGCACTGAAAATTAAGCAAACGACTAAGAAAAACCCAACATCTAAGAACATGACTATATAATGTAAATTCTTAATCATATAAGAGGGTTTGTGATGTATCATGATATTTTGCACATTGACTATTAGATAGTGTATGTTGCATTTTGTAGCCTTTGGGCCTTGTATTAAGCTGCGACTTGAAATAATATAAATTCATGTAGTGGTGTTGTTGATGATGATGAATTTGAATGTAATAGTGACCCCATTTCAAAATTTAAGTGTTATGTTAATGTTATATGATGTCTATTTCATTGTAATTTATTCCTCCATTATTATTTCAGTGGATTTTGTGTAGGTGAATGGTTGTGTTTGCATTATAGTTGTGTGGATGATGGGTTATGAATCAAGAGACTCGTATGAGGGAATGTTCATAGTATTAAATAGAGGTTAGGAATGACAATGGTTGTGATAGGGGTCACAAGAGGCAGGATCCAAACAATCTGGAATGAATCCTTAGTTTTGAGCACTAGAAATTAAGCAAACAAAAAAGAAAAACCTAACATCTAAGAACACAAGTATATAATGTAAAGGATTAATATTATAAGAGGTTTTGTGATGTATAAGGAAATTTTTCATATTAACTATCATATAGTGTATGTTTCATTTTGTAGCCTTCAGGGCTTGTATCAAGTTGTGACTCTTGAAATAATATAAATTCATGTATTGGTGATGTTGTTAATGATGAATACAAATGAAACAATGGCCCCATTTCAAAGTTTAAGTGTTATGTTAATGTTCTATGTTGATGATGTCTATTTCATTGTAATGTATTCCTCCATTATTATTTTAGTGGATTTGGTGTAGGTGAATGGCTGTGTTTGCATTATAGTTGTGTAGATTAAGCAATTAGGAATCAAGAGACTCATATGAGGGAATGCTCATACTATTAAATAGAGGTTAGGAATGACAATTATTGTGATAGGGATCACAAGAGGTAGGTTCCAAACAATCTAGAATAAATCATCAGTTTTGAGCATTGGCAATTAAGCAAACAACCAAGAAAAACCAGCATATGAGAACATGAGTAGATAATGTAAAGTCTTAAGCCTATAAGAGGGTTTGTAATGTAGCGGGATATTTTGCATATTAATTATCAGATAGTTTATGTTGCATTTTGTAGCCTTCAAACCTTGTATTAAGTTGTGACTCCTGAAATAATATAAATTCATGTAGTGTTTTTGTTGATGAATATGAATGGAATAGTGGCCCCATTTCAAAATTTAAGTGTTATGTTAATGTTATATGTTGATGATGTCTATTTCATTGTAATGTATTCCTCCACTATTATTTCAGTGGATTTGGTGTAGGTGAATGGTTGTGTTTACATTACAATTATGTAGATGATGGGTTAGGAATCAAGACACTCATATGAGGGAATGTTCATATTATTCAAGAGAGGTTAGGAATGATAATGGTTGTGATAGGGATCATAAGAGGCAGGATCCAAACAATCTGGAATGAATTCTCATTTTTGAGGTTTGGACTAAGAGGAGACTATAGAAAATTGAAGATCAAAGGGGAAATCAACCTATATATTTCCTTTACTGCATTGGAAATTAAGCAAATGACCAAGAAGAACCCAACATTTGAGAACATGAGTATATAATGTAAAGGCTTTGAAGCCCGTAAAAGGGTTTGTGATGTATTGATATATTTTGGGTATTAGCTATCATATAGTGTATGTTGCATTTTGTATCCTTTATGCCTTGCATTAAGTTGTGACTCCTAAAATAATATAAAGTCATATAGTGATGTTGTTGTTGATGATGAATAACGTGAATGGAACAATGGCCCCATTTAAAAATTTAAGTGTTATGTTAATGCTATATGTTAATGATTTCTATTTCAATGTATTTTATCCCTCCATTATTATTTCAGTGGATTTCTTGTAGGTGAATGGTTGTGTCTTCATTACAGTTGTGTAAACGATGGGTTAGGAATAAAGAGACTTATATGAGGGAATGTTCATATGATTAAATAGATATTAGGAAATAAAATGGTTGTGCTTATCCTCTGTAAATTTCTCCAAACCATTTCAATTCTTCATAGTGCACCTTAAGTGGGACCTTTCCCATCTTCAAGGATTAATATGCCAGTGCTAGATTAAAACCCTTTTATTAGACACCCTTGTGGACCTTGGTATGCTACTTCGAGCCAAAAAATGGTTCCATTTTCGAGACCTAACAATGGAAGTTGGGATATCACCACATGATGATGAAGAAGTTCACAAAGGAGGATATTCAAGACTAGTTTGATGAACAATTGAATCTTTTTTCTAGAAAACATGCTCCATTAATTGGATGGATGTCGCAATGATTTAAAGACAAAAAGTTTCTTTTTAACCTATATGATATATTCTAGGTTGATTTTTCCATGAGCTTGTTTGAATGGCTCTAAAGACTTGAGGAAACTATTAGATATTGATTGTGTCGGGAAGGGAAGACAGTAAATTGGAACATCCAAAATTTGATCACATTACATATTTATGACAACCTTGCAACAAGCATATTAGACTTTTGGGTAACATGAACTTTGGAAGGATATGTTGTAGAGTTGGAAATAAAGTAGTGTTATCCATACTCATCAGTCGAGGAAAAATTTCTCAGAGGACCAAGGGGAAAGTTGGTGAAAGATATACCTACATGGGTGAAAATATTTTGGGTGAAAAAAGAGTTGTTGCCTTTTACACCAAGAGAGAAAAAAGTGTAAACTTCACATTAAAGGGGGTGATGTGATGGTGTTGGTGAAGTTGAGAACTAGGAGGGAGGATGAGAATCCATGGAAGAAATTTAAGCAAGAGAAAGATCAGAAAGAGCCTTGTTATCTACTACAATAATTGACCATTAGTGGTTGAGAAAAATGAGAGTCATTCGTGAACAAAGAGAAGTGTTGTGAAGGGAAATTGGTAATGGAGATAGTAGTCTGACTACAAGAATTGACGAATCTATGAAAATATGAGAAAAGTTTAGTTTATGTTTCATTGAAATAGGTCTGTTGAAAGAGGAAGACACTACAAAGCAAAGAGGAAGTGAAGAAACATCAAGGGGCTAGAAAAAACCCTGAATGTGGATGAAACATATAAGAAGATGAGTTGGAGACATCAGAGCATGAGACCATATGCAAAGATACAACAAATGAACCAATTAACAAGAATATAGACATAGAATCACACCCTAATGATGTGACTATGAACATTGTTGGGTCACAAATTCGTCAATATTTTCGTCATTTGAAACCACCATTCACAACCATTTTATTGCATCTCGTCTCTCATTCATAACCACTTTTCACCATAATTCACTTTGATGTGTTTCTATATGACTTAGTGGTTAATTACATCATTTTTCCTTTATTTTTAATTATTAGGAAGAATTATGCCCGGTTTTACTGATGAACGTTTGGTCAATTATGTTCTTGCCTCCATGATTGGCATATCCACACAACTCTAGGGGAAATTCTGGATGATGGGTTTTGTTGCTAGGACCCTCAATATGAATGTATGTTGTTCAAAGTTTACCCAATTCCAATGTGGCAGCCTCTAGATCACGGTCAAAGGCTCATTCAACCATATGCCAAGTGGAAATGAGCAATGATCTTCACACGAAATTTGTGAACAGATGAAGATGAATCTCAAAAATACGGAACATGGGTTTTGTGCAGAGTGAGCCCATTTAGGTGACTCTCCAAATATTTCCTATAGAATGCATGATTTGGGGGATACAACCATTTCTTAAAAATGGAATTTCCCATATTTTATGTGCGGACGGTTTTCAGAAATAAATGTGTTTATGTAATCCTTCATTTGTTGAGATGGTTGTAGACTAATATGGAGAAAATGGGCATGTAGGTTGTGATATATGCCTTCATACTATTGTGATTTTCCTCTTGGATCTGAGAAAATCAGTTCAAGAGAGACCTAATATCTCCTTTGCTAGTGAAAATATAATCATCCAAGTCCTTAGATACCTATGCCCTTGGAAATAAATTGTCTTTTGGTCCAAAAGAAGGAAAATGGAATTGTGTTACCATATTCTTTGTAACTTACCACAATATAGCAAAGTCTATTACCTCGTGTGTAATTCCCTTGAGATCATTATGAGATACTCATTTCTAGTATCTCAGGCCTAAATCTATCTCTTTAAGGGACTCGAGAGTGAAGACAATATTTTTTGTAGGGATTTCCTCTAAGGAATATTATCAATCCCTCATTTTATCTAACTATAATTTAGCATGTTGATAGGGGGTTCCCATGCTTGAATATGGTTCATGACATCAGCTATATCTTGGCCTCGATCTTGCACATGTTGTGCTCTATCCTTGAATTCTCTTTGTACACTGTTCAATTTATTTTGCACTTTGAAGGCATAGTCAATAAAATATGAAGTTTGATACTTGCTAGATTTGTAATAGTTAACTTGGTTTTCTAGCCAGATGATTTTTCTTTCATATTCCTTCATTTTCTTCTCCACATCCACAACTTTATGAACATTAACTTGTGCAATAACTAGACTAGACGAAGAAGAGGAAGACAAACTTATATTTCTTGTATCCATCACCACAGTCTTAGTAGTGAGGACCACTTCGAAATCCAAGATAATTCTCCTTCTTTTGTACTTTTTCCTTATCGCTTACTTCCTTTTTTTATCAAATGTAAACAATTATAGATTGGAAACTTTATCTATTGTTGTTGGAATAGGGTCATCACCTCCTGCAACCATGCCCGGACAAAAGGTACTTGAAAATGTTTGAGTAGTGAAGACTTCTTCCATTGGTGAAGAATAGTGTTGCTCCATATTGCCCTCATTGTCATTGGTCTATTGTGCTAATTCTTCCCATTCACGTCTTATTTCTTATGTTTGAGTATCATTTTGATTTTTCTTCCTTAGTTCTTCTTTTATTATCTTCTACACCTCATCTTTTGCTTCAACTTCTTTTTAGCCAACTCCTTTAGCTTTACTTTTTCTACTTCAGCCTCAACTTTATTTTTCTCATCCTCTGCATCAACTTTGGATTTTTCCTCTGCTTATTGTATCTTATTTATCTTTCCTTTCAGCTTCTGCCTTCTTTCCTAACAATTCATCTTTGTCTTTAGCACCAACTTCTTTCTTATTTGTCAATTCCTCTTTTTTAGTAGTTTTTATTTGTACTTCTTCTTTTCTTTTGGACTCAAATTATACTTTGGATTTATCTAATGCTTCCAATATTCTCTCTTTTCTTTTCTCTTCAAGGGATTATCTCCCAACAAAAACCCTTTCATCTTCCTCTTTCTTTTTTCTCTCTTTTTCCTTAGCTACTTGCACATTATTTAGAACCTCTTTATAAGTTAATTCTCTTTTCTAACATTTTCTAGCTTCATTCTCTTCATATTGGTATGGGAAGGAGATATTCATCCTGACTCTATGTTTTGAATAATCCTCAAGGTATTATGCATTTGATTTATTTCTAGTTTAAAATGATATTTATCAATCATTTTTCCTTCCCTCTTAGCCCAAGTAGAATTTGTTATTTCATATATGCCTATATATAGTGGATAAATTGGGCACAACTTATTTTGATGTTTGATCAGGCATGTGTTAAAACCATGCAGAGTAGTCTAGTATCAAATTTTCTGAATGAGCCACATGTTTGGCACATAATATGGAATCATATGAGGTGTCTATGTAACACCATAGATCTTGATATAGGTGGATTATTCATCTAGGTACCAATATCCAATGTATTTCAATACTTTTATAACCTCTAGATATATCCTTGGGCATGGTTTACAAAAAATGAGGTCAAACAATGGAACTAGGAGTCCATCACAAATAAGGGAAAACTGAAATGTGTACTCATTCTTCCATAAATCCTTGAAATAGACATGAATAGAGAGCTTCTCTTGGGATCAAGACCGGCCTAACCCCATGAATGTGTTAGAGGTGAAAACCACATCCAATAGGGAGGACGACATATAAAACTTTAAGGTTCTTAATAATGCATCTATTTGAGCCTTTCCTATAGCTTCTATCAGTGTGTTGGATAGGATAACAACCCAATTTAAAAAATTCCATCTCTCAGTTATCTCATACATCATTGGCACCCAACCTATCCTTACATGAGTTGCATATTTTTCTCCATAGATCCATCTTACCAATTGGGCTAACCATGTGTATCCTAACCTAAGTTGTATGGTGGGGAAGGTTTTATTGATTACAGCCTTGAAATTCATCCCTTCCTCATACCAGTCAACAAGGATGTCATAACAATTATGGCCAAGAGTAAAGATTGTTAGTCACTGGTTAGTGAAGTAGATTTTTACCTTTGACATCTTGTTGTAAACTTCAAAGTATGATGATGTAAATGATACAACACATTTTCCTTGGTTATTTAGAACCCTCTTGGTCCTAACCTGTATATGAGGTATTATATATCTCATCACTTCTACACAAGGTAATATTGGAGATTTAGTTGAAGTGTTGTTTATGAAGGATTTGTTCAAATTTTGTTCTATGACAAGTTCGTATTCTTCTCTTTCATTAAATTATTTATCATCTCTAACCCCTTTCCCATATTTGATCAAATGGAATAGTTTAGTGTATATATGGGCCTCATCAATTCTGATAGTGCAATAAATGTCTACATAAATGGGCAAGAAATGTCTACATAAATGGGCAATTTAACATCTTAAGTAGCTTAGGATTCCATGATTGGTTGTTTTCCCTTAATATATTTCTTATCCTTTTTAATTGATGACTTTGCTACTATGGGGGTTTTCTTTCTTGTTGGTGTTGTTTCTTTAGGATCCTCTATGATTTCAATTGGATCCTCCAATTGGCTTGTTATTGATTTCTCTTGCACACCTTTCTTCCTTCACCTATATCCTTTAGTAACCGTGTAGAAATTCATGCATGTTAGCACAACATGGAAAATAGGGTAGATAAGTTTAGCTTGAAAATTCAATCAAATGAATTGATGGGTTGCTTCTAGAAATTTAAAATGACACCTAGTCTTTAAGGATGTTAATTTTTACCTTGAATTATAGTGCATGTTATCATAGTAGATGCAGAACTTTGATTTTTTAGCTTAGATTTATAGTTTGAACCTAGGCCTTCTCAAAATCAATTCACAAGGAAAAACAAAGGAAATTAGAGATCCATGCAAGTGGTCCACATAGATGTCAATGTTTTTTTAGGGTGGGAAGAAGAAAACTACCAAGATGCATGGAATCACTACATAGAGTCGAACCAAATAAAATTGTGAATGCAATATGGACATTACCACAAGCTAAAACAAAAGAGAATGTACCTAATTGGCTCATTTTAAAAACAGATCCTACTAAGAGAACAAGAGCGCCTCATAATCAAGTACTTGTTTAGCCAAGCTCATAGATAGGTGGATTTTGGGGGGCTATGATGCTCCTGAATTCCTATGTTGTTTCAAGTGTTATGAAGGGAAACCAATCATTAGTTCATTGTGTCGATTATTTGAACAAATGAAATTTTACATTCAACTTTAAATTTCTAATTCAAATGCCTAAAGTGAAAGCTTTCATTATTTATGAGTTCGAAAGGCGGTGGTTTGATTTAGGACATCGTCAAATCGGTTCAATACAAGACATGATTTAAAAATATGTTAATGCACAAGTGATATATATATAATCCAATTCAAACTTTCAAAATTCCATGTGTGAGAAGAGTTCGAAAGCAAAGTGGTTGATCTCAAAATTGGGGTTGACTGAAGGATCAAGACCCATTCTCACTATTGTTTGAAGGAGGACCCAATTTGGCCATTGGACCTGATCATGAAATTGGAGTAATATTTCATAAGGATGCACAATTTAAAGGTTTGGATTGATCAACAATCGAAACTAGAAATATTCTAGGTAAGATTTATCTTTCAAGAGAAAGAGTTAAATGGTTGAGTGGGGCTTGAAAAAGATCAAAGAAATGAGGAAACAAACTGGTGAGAAAGGGGTATGATTTGGAAATCAATCTGATTAGAAAATTGGGACCTACCCACACCAAATTCTATGGGAGGAGGCCTAATTCAAAGATCAGGGCCAATAAGGAGATTAGTTAGGATCTCAACAAACAAAAGAAGATGGCGGGATCGATTTTTAAAGTTGGATCAAATCTAAAAATCAATGAGGGATGGGATCAAAAGGTAAGTCAAAATAAATTCTAAATATGAACTTAGAAAAAGAAACTTGAATTCTATGAATATTAAAATGAAGTACACTTGCAAAAGGAACTTGAACTTGAGCCCAAAAGGATAACTCGAATATAAAGCTTAAATTTGGGGCCTTGATTTAGAAATCGAGTTTGATTTCTAAATAGGGGAACGAACTCAACAAGTGAATCTGAAGAAGGGGAACAAACTATAAATTAGGGGGGGGGAATTACTACGGTAAATAAAAAGGCCCAATTTCAGGGTTGGGGTCAATCTTCAAATTAGAACACAAGTTTGATGAAACAATTATTCAAATATGTGAAACGTTTGAATAAAGGGTGGGAAATTAAGGGAAAATAGGGAGGTTGAGGAGGGTTTGACATGCCCATCGCGAAACAAATTCAAATATAAGCTATTTATTCAAATTGGAAATAGAAATGGCCACTTGAATGAAGAATTGAAGGGGAAAGGATTGGCAACAAAAAACAAAGGGGGTTCGATTTTGAGTTTGGCCCAAATTTTTAATTGGGGAGGGAGAACAATGAGTAAAATGAAAAGGGGTTCAATTTTGAAATCATGTCCAATCTAGAAATTCGGAGGCAAGTCAATTTACTCAAGTAATAAGAGGTATGATATGAAGATCGAGGCAAAATTCGAAAAGTAAGCACGTTGAAAACTTATTACATAAAACATTGGTTTAAGCCAAAAACTAAATGAAGCTAATTCATAATTAAGAGAGTGTAAAATGGAGGCTCATTTAACTTATTCATTTCAAAAGACTAGAAAGAATCTAGGTTGAAAGGCAATGAGGCAATGAAATCAATATAAACCCAAGAAAAAGTTCATGAGGGGGGCCCAAGTTTTGCTCAAAACTTAGGGGGGGTTTTGAGGGTTAAACATGATGCTATAATGACACTATATATTTATGGATAAGATGGTATTTCAATGCACCATGATGTAAACATTATGCTCATGATGCACAATAGATTATATCGATTCATGAATGATGAAATCATGACACACATCAACATAGACACAACACAAGCATGATGCAAGGAAACATAATATTTTTTTAATGTTTTAAGCATCATACATGTGACACAAACAAGATGCAAATGTGACACAAAATACCATTGCAAAATCTCGGCATGCGCTAACAAAAAACCTGGACCAAGGGAGAATGGTTTCAATGACGCTACAACCCCAAATTATATTAGTGGGAAAAGTTATGGTTGTGATAAATTTGTTGTAATAAGTAATTTTCATATCTATTATATGTTGGTATGTGTGCCCTAAGGGAAAGAAACATTGTTCCCTTGAAGTAAATTTGTTCAGTGTTTATTTTCTTGGGTTTCCTTATGTGTTTGGTTGGACAGAAATGAAATATCTATTGCTTTAATTTATATTTTAGATCCATCCCTAAAGCTCAAGTTCGTAGGAAATAGATTCGGGGAACCTCAAGGTTGAAATGAAATTTCTATATTTGCATTCAAAGGTGTTTTTTTCCAAAATTTTGAGATTTAAATGACGTTGTACATACCATTAATGAAATAATAGGCAATGCAACATAAGGTTTTAACAATATCACAATTGTGATACGACAAGAAAATGATACATGGAAATAATTCCTTGGGACCTTCATTAAAGAGTTGGACAATACATGCTTATTGACTAAGTTGAGATAGACTCTTACATCATCCTTATAAGGAAAACAAATGGATCCAAAGGTTAATGTCCCCTCCCAAAAGATACTCAATTAGGGTAGGGAAAAAGAAGAGGATACAAATGGGTAGAGATTTCAGGATCACATCTCAAATCATCAAAGACAAGGTCAAATATGTGATGCTCAATTTGGATTTGGACGTGAACGTATTGCCAAGGAAGTATTGGAAAATGATGAGTAGTCCAAAGCTAGTTTTCTCTCCCATACAGTTGTGATTAGTGAATTAATACATAATATACCCCATCAGTAGATTATAAATGTAAAATTAGATCTTGTAGGGGTGAAGACAAAAGCTAATTTCAAAGTCATCAAAATAACAAATGAGAAAGATCCATATCCTACACTACTTGGTATTGAATGGGTTTACATAAATGATGCTACCATTAACCTCGAGAGAGACAAAATGAGTTTTTAGGTCGAAGGAACACGAGTCACATAACCCATCGACCCACATCAAGGGTCTTGTTACATTGACTCCACATAAGATAATATAGAAGAACACATGGTTGATCATATATACAACCTCACCACATGAATGAGGGATGAGTATGTTAACCCTACCATGGACAAAGTTGTGGGCTAGTGGAGCATCTTCTCTTTTTAGACAAACTCTAAAGGGGTGCTACATTACTAAGGAGAACATGACCGTGAACTCTCTTCTATATGCTATGTGTTGGATCCGCCCTTGTTTTTTAACCCATCACAATTTTCATTTTTGATACTTGAAATCTAAAGATGGTCTTATTTTCCCCCTGAGATTTTGAAAACTCTGCAACCTTGTCACGTGAGCAGCGATGATTTTCTACTCTCGAAACAAGTCTACTTTCGTAAGAACGTTCGCTCTTTTTGTTCTACTTCGGGATCTCGCAAGTCAGATACTATAACCCATCAATTCACACGTCCCGAGTCACGAAAGGGCGAAGTCGTTTTAAATTTTCACTCAAGACAGTAACCAGGGTAGAATCTTTTAACTCATGATAAGACGTCGTCGGGGTTTCGCGCCTCGGCATTCGCCAAGTCCGAATTTTTATTTTTACAGCCCCGAGAGCCAAGAACGCGAAGTCTTATCCAGATAACCCATGTCAAGGATCAAAGGCAAAAAGCTAACTATGATAAATGTCGTTCTCGGCATTTCTCCACTCGGCACTAACTTTTTCAAAAGTCACAGCATCTAATCCCCGACTCACAAAGGCACGATGTAATTATAACATCATTAATTAATCGCCTAATCCAAGATTTTGTTCCCCTTAATTGAGTCTTAATTATCGTCATCTCGCGGTTTCACGACTCGGCATACTAATCTCCTAAAAACTTATCTTCGAAGTTTCGAGTTGCGATACGGCGAATAAAACGATTATAAAATTAATTATGCCTCAAATCACAATTACCTTTAATTAAACCAAACTCGGTCCTCGCGGTCTCGGGAGTTGGAAACTCAAAATGTTAACAGAAAATTTACGAGATAACGAATAGCGATAAATTTATTAACATGGACAGATTTGGATTAATTAAGTTAAATCAAGACTTATCCCGAGTTTCGATGCTTGTACGATTCTCAAAGGAGCATTTTCACTCCATACGCCAACTGACTTTTAAATCGCCAAAATTTATGACATTAATGGGAAAATAGGGTAAATCTATGTGAAAGATCAGATCTTTACGGCGTAAATTTATTTCTAATTTCGAATTGACAGACTTGTTTTGAAAGGTACCGTTTTTTAAAATATATGCAAGAGCTGCGTTTCATTATGCATTTTTCATAGCACGCAGAGCTCATCACTTCTGAGTAAACTAAATTTTGTATGTATACGCAGTTCTATCGCAGAAGAGATAAAACGCAAGCCTCAGCTATGGCTCCACGGAAAGTAGCAAAGGTGAATGTTGAGGTCGCAGGACAAGGCTCGGATAACGTCTCTGATACTTCGCCCTGAAGTTTCTATTCGGTCCCAAACTGGTCATTTGTTTCAGACATTCTACAGTCACAATTGGTAGATTATTCAGACGACTCCAACAGAAATGAAAAAGATGATCTCAACACCAAATATAAGATAGTTGTCCAATCCGATATGCATAGAGTAGCAGCCAGACCACGGTTGCTCCCATATTATGACATGATCTGATGGGCGTTGGATCACGTAGACATACCGACCAGGACTATCATGAACGGGCAACGAAGCACTGTCGGGACTTTTAGGCCAGAGCATATGCAAACCATGTATAAGCTCCCGACGACGTCTGACTGCACATACGACGCCGAGTTCCTGGAGGAATTCAAAGAAAAGGAGTGCATCTAGTATGATAAAACCATGCCAGGTTTGATAAAGGATTGGGTTTCGCGCGCCGTGAAGTTCAGGGTTAGTGACCAAGGTGTTTATTCAATCGCCTCATTGGAGCCACAATATAAATATGTGGCCATGATGACATGTTGGCTATATGGGAGAGAGGAAACATCACATTTTCTCCTTGCATGGGTGCCTCTAATGTTTCGGGACGCAGAAGGTTGCTCTTTTAATTGGGAAAAGATACTTTCGGATAGTTTGGCCAACCGGGTCACAGAGTACCGGGAGCAGAAAGAAAATGGGAGGCCATCCTCATTCATCATGTCCACATATATTATGGATGTGATATGTTCCATGACACCTTTCCCATTGATGAGTTAGGGTTGGACTCCAGCCCAAGAGAAACCCATACATGTATATCATGACAAACTATGGGAGAATAAAGCAGAAAAGTTCACATATGAAATTTTTAACTGGGTGATGGTGCCCCTGCATATCGCCATTTTTGGGCACCCACCACCTCGTATCTCAGACAACATTGCAACAAATCTAAGTGGCATAGCGGATTGGTACGTGGAGGCAGAGTTTTCGTATTTCAGAGTTTTCAGGGCTTCTGTTCCCCCTCATGCGCTGCCATTGTTCATTCCTGACAAGCTGGCTTGTCAAGAGGTCGCCCGACAGACAGTAATTGGCGGGGTGAGTAAAGAACTCAAAGGGCACTCAAATAAGGTATGGCCTTCTTTTCCCATTCGGCTGAATTCTTATTCTTTGTTAGATTTCGGGCATGCCAAAGCCGAGGTTGTAGCCCTGGAAGACCTAAGTTTGGTCTCCATCGAATATAAGAAACATGATCCACAGAGGGTTGTGAGCAACCATTTAGCTAATTGTGGGCTCAAG
>SNQJ01S0188795.1:0-18302 GCA_010110895.2 Picea sitchensis
CCCCATTTGCCACTCTCCATGCTAGCCAATTTCAAACTAGTTGAAAATATTTGATTAGGGACTTATATAAAATATAGGCCCCCTCTACTAATTCCATTGGAAGTTTTTTATAATCTTCAAAGGACAACGGATCAATATCACTACTACATATTGGAAAAATTGCGACGATCTAATTACGACATTATGGAAAAAATTGGCCATATTGTTGCAAAATAGAGGAAATTTTAATTTGTTTCTCCATGTTGCTCGATATCATCACACTTGCGACGTAATTTTCAAATCGTCGCATTAGCGACGACTTTCATAAGATGTCTCTCTTGCGACGATGTGGAAATTAGGTTGTCTTATCCCAAAGGTCACCCACTATTTGACAAATTCAACATTGACTTGGTCAATGGTTGTCGAAATTGTGATGTTATGTCCATCGCACTTGCGATGGTCTAGACACTATGTTCCCCCCCCAACGGTCACCCACTATTTGAAAAATTCAACATTTACTTGGTCAACTTTCGTCGAAATTACGACATTATAAAATCTGTAAATATGTTGTATTTTACGGATGTTGCGACAAGTTTGCTATAACAATGACGGTTCAAAAAAGGTATAAGGTCTTCTTGGTGAACAAAAAATAGGTTTCTTTTTCATATGTTATAATAGAAAAATATAATAGATATTATGTATACACCACTCAATTTTATAAGATAATTACCAGTATATGTCTGTGGGGAAGAATGACAACAAACATTAGAGGTGGGGAAAAAATTAAAGAGGGTGAAAAGGGTGATGATAATGTTATTTTCCTTGCAAAATTTGTTGTACTAGATGTCCCGAAACAGTTTTAATAGAAACATCTAAAACACATTTTAGAAAATATGGGCACATGGACAGGGGATGAAATGAATATCGTCCCATGGTAATTAGCTATATATATATTTTCATTATCCATTTTAATATTGATTTTATTCTTAAAATTGTATATTTTTTTATACATGCACTATTTTTTCATGTTTGTTTGTAATTATAAAGTTATATTTTCCCCCTAACTTTCTACAGAAAGCACCAAGTAGTCGCAGAAATGATGTTGTACAAGATGAGGAACATGAAGAAGATAATGAAGATCAAGTTAATGATCCCATGGAAGTAGATGACAATAATAACATAGTTCAAGATGATGGGACAAATCAAATGATCCCATACTTATTCGGTCATCCCAATGAGGATCATGGGGACAGTAGTGATGGTATTTATGATGAACCTTTGCTTGAAAAGGAAAATAAACGACTTTATAAAGGGTCAAAAGAAAATCTTTTGTCCACTACATTGTAGTTGGTGAACTTAAAGGTTAAGAATCATTTTTCGAACACTTGTATGACACAGGTCCTAAGGTATGTAATATGTTTCATCACATATACATAAAGGTTGACTTTTTCCCCTTTTTTTTAGTGTTAATTAATGTGTAAAATAAAAATACAATATTTACAATTATTATTATTTACATTAACTAGTTATTTTTTATGTTTTAGATTGTTAGGTGAATTTATGTTACCCTCGCCAAATATTTTACCTCGCACATATCGATATTTACATGCCATTATGAAAGACATTGGAGTGAAGTATCAAAGTATAGATACATGTCCTGATGGTCATATTATATATTATGGACAACATCCGTCGGAAACAAAATTCCCGGTGTGTGGTATTAGCGGATATTGAACTGATCAAGTAACAAAAATGGTGTCTCAAAAGGTTCTCCGACATATTCCCATAATTCCACGTTTGCAGCGACTGTTCAGGTGCCAAAGCATAGAACAATTTATGGATTACCATGCATGAAAGAGAATTGAATACGGTGTTCTTCGAATTCCTGCAGATGGTTATGCATTTAAGTAAATTGTTGCAAAATGGCCATAATTTACATATGAACCTCATAATGTTAGGCTTTCATTGACAACTGATGGTGTTAATCCATTTGGAGAGATTCATTTTGTTTACTCAGTGTGGCCTATTTTTGTTATCAACAATAACATTCCTTCTTGGATGTCAATAAAGAGGGAGCACATAATGTTGACAATGATTGTTCCAGGTATTTGTTTACATTAATTTTTTGAAGGTAAATCTTTCATTTTTTTTTTTGCATAATATCTTTTATTTATTTATTTGCGTATATATACATACCATGGTAGTAATTTCATGTGATTTCAAACAATTAGGTAAGTACCAAGTTAAATATATGAATGTATATATCGAGCCTCTTATCGCCAAGATACTAAATTTATCGGAGGGAATCACTATGTATGACATCTATAAACCAGTTGGAAAGAAGAGATTTCAATTCCATGGAATAATTTTATGAACAATTCATGATGCCCTAGGACTAACACACTTTTGTGGTATGTAACATTCCATATTACACGCTTGAATAGTATATAATTAATTGAATATATCATGCATGTTTTTTAAATAGTCCTTTCATATATTAATAATTCACATTAATCCATCTGTTGTAGGTCTTCAAACAAAGGGTAAATTTTCATTTCTAGTTTGTGGTCCTAAGATGAAATATCCTCGGTCAAAAAGTTTAGGAAAGGAGGTGTTTGATGAGTATAGACAATTCCTCTCAAAGAACCATAAGTATCGTACTACTGAAAAAAATCTTTTCAATGGGAAACAAAACACTGGACTAAAACCACAAAGAATGACACCTCGCCTATGGAAGTTGGAATATGACAGAATTAATCATGAAGGTATGCATTTTGTTTATGTATTGTAAATGAAATCATTTTTTGAAATTTTGTTTTAATTGTTCAATTTATTTTACTGCATTTGATAAATAATGTTTTGATTTTTTTCATGCTTCATCACTATCGTCATCGTGAAGGTAGTAATAATGGGCTTCCATGAGGAATGAAATGTTATCCCACTAAATTAATGAGGTTTTCTTACTATGAGGAGCTAAAAATAGTTCATTTGTTTAATACAATGCATATCAGGAAGAATGTGACATAAACATTATGGAAAATCATAGATGGCAAGAGGGATAAAGAAAAAATTGTCAAAATTTTTAATGATATTCAGGAAGCCAATGATGCAATGCAAAGTGTGATCTGATAGAATAGTGATGGAGACCAAAATAACCTTCCATGGTTATTAACAGAGAAATAAAGCAATGGTGTAAAAGAGGTCATTCACAGAATTAAATTTCTCATAGTTTTTTGTTCAAACATAAAGAATATCTTAATGAAGAAAGGTGAATTTGGTAGGGTAAAAACACATGATTGGCATACCTTTATTAAGGTAATTAATAATTTTAGTATTCATATTTATATATTGGTCGTATACATTTTTTGAGATTTTTATCTTTTTTGTCTAGTTTTGAAACAAGTAACGATTCATTTTTATTGTTACAGTATGTTATACCTCTATCTCTCCCAAATGAATTTGACAACAATGTCAAACAAGTTATATATGATCTTGGAAAATACATGAGGTAAGTAGCTGCAATATATATGCAAAAACAAAAACAATTTTTGTTGTACTTAATGACATGGGTTTTACTTGTAATTTAATATGTATTATAATTTTTTGAAACATGTGATTTTCTTGCGTCATGATATGTAGATGGTTGTCAATGAAATAAATCCCTGAAGATGATATAAATTATTGGAAGAGAGAAATTCCTCGGTTAATGTGTGAAATGCAGAAGTATCTACCTCCAGCATTTTTCAATGCACAAGAACACTACCTCATACACTAAGTTGAGGAGATTGAAATGTGTGGACCTATACACACAAGGTCAATGTGGATGGTGGAGAGGAAATTAAAATCATTGAAGGCTTTGGTTAGAGAAAGAGCACGTCCTGGGGGTTGTATGGTGGAGGGATATATGGTATATGAATCCATGGTGTATATTAGTCAGTATCTTCCTAAATTAGCAGCATAAACTATGCATGCAGTGGATTGGATTTGGGATGTGAACTCCAACATTCCCTCTTGCAACTCCTTGATGACATTCCCATAGAATATCATTCCTTTAATGATCCATCACACATAGATAAAGAATATTGTAACATCCCTCTCTTGTGCACACCTGATGTGACTTATTCTTTGAGGACACTTGCGTGCAAGTGATCCGGTTCATATATATATTTGACTGGTTCGCTTATGGATTATGATGATGTTGTGGATATGATGATATATTATTAGATTATAATTGTTTAGACAGATAATATTGGTTGGTTTCTCCTGAGTGTGAAAGACTCTAGATAGATTAAGGATGTCGATGGCATCGATGGACCTGCTTGGAATCTGAATCGAGTTAGGGAGTGGACTATTTATGGTTTGAATATTTTTGTTATTGCATATGTGACATATGACTAGTATATTATGATGTTGATTATTGTTCGCTGACATGTTCGTTGATGGATGCAGGCTGATGATAGCTTGGTAGTCAGACTTACATTTGGAGTAAAGGGATCATGCACGACAACCATAGATATTGAGGGAGAGGTGTGACAACAGCCCTTCCGGAGCCTACTATCACTCTTGTCGTGGCTCAAACTTTAGGTTAACGATTACCTAGTTCAAGAGATCCACGATGTTGTGAGAGAAGACTGTGATAGTCACTCACGAAGATTATAAGGGGCGCACAATTAGCTAGGGTCCATATTCCTTAGAGGCCCTTAGTCTCTCGCAAGGTCACCTGGTAGAGTATTGACTCCAAGGGTTTGACGTCTACCAAAATCAGTAAAAAGGTGAGTGGCACCCTTGGAGCACGTAGTGCGTCTTGAAGGGCACATCGCGTAAAAGAAACATGAATGAAGGCAATTGGCACCCTTGAGCACGTGGTGCATCTTGAAGGGCACATAGAAGTTTTTAAACACAGGTGAGTAAATGAACCTAGGTACCCAGAAAACAATATCTTACCTTGACATGGTCAGCCTTAAAATAATTATGCATCAGTAAAGTATATTAATTATAACTTTTCCCTTAAAAATTTACAAATCCTAGTTGAAATTAAAACCTAGGTTTAAGTAGGATTTGAGGACAAAACTTTAATTAAGCAATTAATAAAAGGGGGCAAAATCAAATTAGAATTTAAAAGGGGAAAAAATCAAATTTAGAATTAAATGGAGGATTAAATTATTTAAAATATTAATTGTTGTTTATGTGCAAAACTTGTTAAAGTTGAACTTAAACAAAAAGTGGAAATTAATGGCAAAAGGAATGTGGAACATAGAAGGAATCTAGTGTAGAGAACTTTCCTAAAATGAACTCAACTAAGATTTAAGAAATGAGTCATTCATTAAGGGAATTTGAGGGAATACAGGGACATCAAGGAGCGTTTCTAGGAACACTTTTAGGTGGGTGAAGGAAAATGGCAATTTAAATTACTTAATTAAATGAATTTCTGGTGCAACTAAGGGATTGGTTGACAAGTGTATGGGGAAGAGTTTTCCTTATAATAAATAAATAAAAATAATTTAGTGTTCGTTTTGGCAACAAGTCACTAAGAAAACTCTATAAAAGAAATGGCGGAGGAGGAGAATGGATCACGTCTTGACTGATTTTTCTTGACTGATTTTTCTTGTGGGAGTTGGGATACTCAGCTCGAAAGGAGAGTGGTAGCTCGACCTTGTGATGCTCATTGGGTGCTAGATTTTTCTGTAGTTTGTGTGCGTGGCCCCTTTGCAGCTCAGGGGGATAAGGGGGAAGAAGAGTACCCCTAGCATTTGTTGGGAGGTACCGATGTAGTCTTGATGGTTAGCAGGCTAGAGATGGGAAAGAGCATAAGCGCCAAGGACATCCACAAAATCTTCTTCATCAGTCTCGATACTGTATAATTTATTTGTAATAGATCACAATTCATATTCAGATTTTAATTTATAGTTTATTTCCAGCAAGATTATACTTGAGTAGACATCCACAGATTTATGATGTTCCTAACCCATTTATGATGTTCCTAACCCTAGTATAATAACTGTAATTATTTTTGTATTGTTCTCACATGCGTGAGAAACACATCAGAAAATTCTAGAATTTAAAAGTTGACATGGGATGTAGTGAATGCCAAGCTTAAATTTTATTTTAAAATTTTAAATTCAGAACTGTTGCCTAACGTACTGTAGTGTAGGAGTTGACTTGGATGGTGTAAATCTTGTTCTTCCTTCAAGGAAGATTTTTCTGACAAATTGTGTTATGAAACAAATTCTTATACTTGCTTCTGCACCCCCTTCCTCATGTCCACCAACCTAAAATTATTCCGCAACCGATAAGCCTTACAACCCTTACCTTGTCACCCATACTTCTCTATCTCAAGCCATCCATCAACACCTTTACAATTCTTCCAATCCATGCCCTTCTGCTTGCGCTTAGGCTGGATGAAGATCTCCTTCTACCTAAACTGGTCTCTAAGTATACTATCATTGGCATGGTGGCGAAGACCCTTTTTAAAGAAAATAAATAAAACAATGAATCTCCTTAAACTTAAGGTTGAGTAAACTGCCTCTCTAGACTAATTATGTGGGTGTAATGGGCATTCTAGAAGAACATATAACACTTGCACCTTTAGGATTAAACCACTCTGTTTGGGAAAGTATCACCAAGTTAATGTTCCTGGTGCGTGGAGGAATCCAGGCAAATTTGGTCCCCGCCTTCTATGCGATTGTGTGTAAGAAAGCCACGCATTTTCCTCGTTGTCCTCTGTGGTTTCCTTCAACTCGCCTTGCTCTCTATGTCTGTGTAATGTGTTATCCTTGTGATATGCGCATCTTTTTCCAAGGGACTAAAACTACCCACAGAGCTCCCTTCGTTGGCTATCACTTGGGATCGTGCTTGTTGACCAGCCTAGATCGTGGTTTAGTGGGTTGTGCGTCTTGAGGTGAGTAGATGCCACGTTTTGGGTACCACAGGTGTGGTAGGTTGTTACTGAAACCTTGCCAGTGATCTCCCTAACCAACGCGGCCCTTCCTTCAGTCCTTCCTGCATATCCGCCCTTCTCTCCTCGTCCTAGCTGTGATTTTTGTGCCCAGTTCGTGGGAAAGAAAGCTCGTGCTTCACCTTGTTCTTCACGTGTTTCCTGAGGTTTACGGGAAGATTTTTTCCCAGTGGAACTACGTGTTGAAGTCATTTATCCTCGATCTTCTTTTAAAATGGAAGATGGTGGCTTTTATCAATGAAGGAAACCTATCGTTTCGCTTGTTTAGGCCATGATCTCTTCAAATTTGTAGTCTACTTAACAAAGGATGCAACACCTGAATTACATGGGCTAGGGTTTTTCTTGTTTTCACTATTTCTTTCATTCTATTTGTCATGGGTTCTTTTAAGGAACGACTTACCCCTCACGGCGGACATCTCCCTCGGCGAAAAATAATACAAATTTTGAAACACATCTATTATTTCCCAGTAGAATTCACACCTTTCCCAATGGGATTGGCTCTTATTGTCTGTGTTTTATGCAACAAACTTACCGCCCCCTTGCTCAGCGTTATTGCTGATTTAACAACCAATTCTTATCTCCTTGTGCCCCTCCCCTCGCGATCAATGGTTGAATCTGTGTTGTGGAAAGTCTAAAGTTAAAATTTATGGTAGTTTATTGTATAAAAAATTATTTCAGTTACAAAAGGTTTTTAGGAAAAATTAAAAAGGCGTTGTGCGTTTTTATTTAAAGGATTTCTCAGTTCAACATCCCTTGCAGCCACCTATTTCCAGATGTAAATGGAAGTGGCCCTTGCCGTTGGCCTCCATTGAGGTATTAACAATTTTAAGGATTTTTGGCTAAGGAATTTATGTTAGGATTTTTGCGCATGAGCTGGACTTCATTATAATACTCATTGTGCCCTTGCTAGAAGTCAATTCCTAGCTTAGTAGTGCAATGTGAATATTCATTTTTAATTCTTCTTGAACCTCACTATTCGAATCACAAAATTGAATTGCTTCAGGAAATTTGAAGATCAAAATATACCAAGCTGAAATTCAACTTGTTGAGATGAACCTCCCAACCTTATAGTACTAGGTTAACGAGATCTAACCACTACATCAATTTTTGGATTTGCATGTGAAGGCGTAGCTCTCCTTACCTGTGCTTAGGAGATAACTCTAGCATGAAAATGAATAGTTGAGATACTTGAGGTTAGATTGAAATTCACTGCTTGATTCATTTCTCTATATGTATTATCGCCTTTCTCATTGCCCTTAATTATTGATGGAAGAAGTGACTAAACTTAGCATTTATTCTATTATGTGCAGATGGAAAAGTAATGAAGGAAAGTTGTACTAGATGATAGACTTCTTGCGCACATCCAATTGCGATGTAACGAGAGTGCTTGATGTAGACATTAGACGTCTTGCACGAATTAAATTATCTATGTGATGTATATTGATTTAACAATTTTACTCACGCCTTTAAATTTCTTAATGTGTTGTTAATAACTAGTTTCCTTGCACCAATCAATTATGATGCGTCTGATTGAATTAGAACTTGGTCACTGGTGCGCCTTTAAATATTATTGAATAATGATTGATTATTAATGTACTCTCTTGCACCTTGTGAAATAAAGTCGTTATCTCTTGTGTTTTGAATTGTTGATGTATTGATGAAGGATAAATGAATGACTGATGGTTCGGCATCCTAGATATTGCACCAGTTAAGATTATGATGATTACCTTAGTGCCCAGAAATAAGGTTGACATTTACTCTTGTGCTTGATTATGTGGATACATGATTGTCTTAGAACTGATTTCTCTTGTGCAGTGATTTAATTGAGAATACTCTTGCACCTTAGTATGTCGATGTATGTTTATGTTATAGTTTGTTTCTCATGCATCACTTAATTGTTGTTGAGTGCGTGACTAAGCATTTGGGACCCGCACCACAAACATAACTGTTAATTTCTTTTGCGTCATGGATTTATCGGGATTTCTGATGTGTCGTCTTGAGTCGTGATTGTTTGTTAATGCATTAATTTTGTTTCGTTAATTTATATTGGTTGATGCATCGATGATGTTGCTATTATTTGTTATGTTTAATGTGTAGATGATTGAATGTTAATGCGTTTATGTTGTGTCTGCATTGTCTCATAAACGATGTTTAATGCATTGATATTGTTTTGTTATTATTTGTGAAAGTTGTGACGATAATGTTTTTATTTATTATGATGTTTTATTTACCTAACGCAACAATACAAAAGAAAAAAAAAATGTGAACGTCGCTTTTGTTGTTGTAACGACGAGGGCCGTTACATATGGTATCAGAGCGGGTTCAACTCTGCGACTATGGATAGCCATGCCTTCCACTAGATTATAGACTTAAATTAATAACTTAGCGCTAATTAAAACTTTAACATGTCCATGAGTTACTCATGGTTAGAGGACGCTGCAAAGGTTCACAACGTGGTTCCAGGGGAGGAGGCGCAACGCCTCCAGTAACACCCATGCTAGAGGGGTCCAACCCCCAAGGAGAAGAACAAGTCTTGAGCATGAGCATATTGTCACGCGAGATGCGTAGGGTTTGAAAAGGTGCTTCTAGGGAAATGTCAAAGGCCTTGACTCACCATCTACACTGAGATAAGTCCAAGGTGCTTGTACCCCTGAGGGTCCACAACACACCCCAACCGATACCGGTAGCATTCGCGGGGAACTCTAAAAAATTAAGTTCACGCGTTCACGAGTGTCGTGGACGACTCAGTTGCCAAGGCATGGCTGGAGAACAAGGCGATTTGGTTCTCGCTTCACGGTTACGACCTCCATCACGAAGGTCTGCATGGTGCTATTCAACTAAAGGGGAGCGCTCTTCTAAGGTGGAAGATGCGCCTACCTCAGCTAAACATGGTCGTCAGAGCTGTGTTTTGGGAACGGTTCGATGAATGGTTCAGGGATAATTAATTGTCAGAGGAATTCATTGAGTGCCAGCTCAATGAGTTATGCACCTTACGACAAGGTGGTCATACGGTGCCAAATTATGAGATCATATTTATTAAGATAATCCGATATGCCCCGCATCTAAACACAGAGAAGCTAGAGGTCAACAAGTTCATGTGCGGCCTTAACTCCAGCTTCGTGTGAAGGAGAGGGTCTAAATGCCTTGAAAATTGCACGATGTAGTCGAGTAGGCCTCTTAGCTAAATAAGAATTTACCGCGAGAGTTAGGGAAGGACTCCTGCAAGACCGTCTAGATTGACGACATCTGGTGCGCAACAACATCAGACACCAACCAAACAAGACATCTTGATATCAAGATATGTCTATAGAACCCTTGTTCACAGCACCACAATGATGATTTCCTTAGTAGATAACCCCTACAGGGGACCACCGCTTTAGCAACAGTAGTGGTTGGTCCTATTCAGCAGAACATACTGGGATTTCGGGCTGGTGGGATAGCAACTACTACTTTGGGTACCCAGAGTACCAGACCAAAGATCAGATGTTGGACATGTGGAGAGACACATTACCAGCGCAACTATCCAGTTGAGAGAGACATAATGGCCAAGTAAACAAGACACACTACCATTGTGAAGATGGCAAAGGCCCATAGGATTCATGACCGTGGTGAATAACCACCAGGCCAAGCACCAGTCCACTATGCTCAAGGCGTTAGGTACCATCGTCAACCAAAATTTTAGTAATGTTAGATCCCAGTGCTACATAGATATCTATTTCTGTACCGCATTGATGGGATTAGGTAAGGGAATTGGATTGGAAAAGTTTAGTTTTGTCGAAGTAGCGTTGAGTGCCAACCGGATGGTTGGAGGAAGGGGTATGAACCGTCACTTCAACCTGAGGAATAGTGTGAAGAATTATGACCTACGTCACGAACTTAAGATATTATGAAAACATGAAAAGTATCAACTGGTTGGAATCACATGATGCAATCCTCAATAGTGAGGCGAAACAGTTGAGTTGAACCGACGATGAGGGAAGGAGAAGAGTGATTGTAGGAAGAAAACAGGGAGTATCCCTGAGGTTCATCCCTTCCCTACAACTTCGGATGAGTATGCGCAAGGGATGCAAGATCTATTCACTCCTAGCGTTGAACAATAAGGGCATAGTGGAAGGACTATAAAACCCTCTGGTAGTACGAGAGTAGTAGACATGTTCCCAGATGAGTTTCCAAGGTGCCGCCGAAAGAAAATGGGAATTTATCGTCGACTTGAAGCATGGAACTGAACCGATAGAAAGAATGCCTTATCTTATGATGACACCTGAGTTATAGGAGTTGACCATGCAACTGAAGATTTCTTGGACCTGGGAATTTTACGTCCAATTGTGTCACTGTAGGGAGCGCTTGTTATTTCCATACGGAAGAAGCAGGGGTCGTGGAGACTCTGCATTTACTATCGTCTATTGAACAAGGAAACGATCAGGAACCAATATCCGTTGACAAGAATAGATGAGTATTTGATCAATTGAAAGGTGCGACGGTGTATTCGAATATTGACTGGAGATCCAACTATCACCAGTTGTGATTTAAGGGGAATATTTTCCTTAGACTGCTTTCAAGATGTGGTTCGGACACTATGATTTTACCATTTTGACTGAAAATCACCCCGAGGTATTCATGAGTTGATGAATGGGGTGTTCCACGAATACTTGGACAATTTTGTCAAGGGTTTTTCGAGGATAGAAAATCCAATTACAGAATTGCAGAAGAAGAACAAGAAGTTTGTATGGACCAAGAAATGCGCGAAATCATTTCAAAGGCTCGATGAGTTGTTGACAACAACCCCGATACTAAAAGTACCTAAAATGGACGAGGACTTCTAGGTATGCACTGATGCATCCAAGGAAGGCTTAGGCGAAGTCTTGATGCAAGATGGTCAAGTGATCGCTTACATCTTGAGAAAGTTAAGGAATCATGAGGAGAACTATGTGATGCACGACTTGGAGTTATTAGCCATTGTGTAGGCCCAGAGAGTGTGGAGACACTACCTGATTGGACAGATTTTCGAATAAACAAAAATGGACCACTGTGGTTCACAACACCTTATTACACCAAGTGACTTGAACGCGCAGCAAAGGCGTTGGTCAGAACTTCTTAGCGAGTACGATTTGAGATTACCTACATAAAAGGAAGAGTGAATAGAGGCGGATGCGTTGAGTCAGAGGCCACACTTTTTTCGGTGGTTCCTCTTCGAACAAATCTTCGTGAAATTTTTCTCACTACAACGCGATGATGACTGGTAAAAAGAGGTTAAGGAATTCTATTGGACAAGACACCATGTTGGTACCAAAATTGAGGGATATACTATAGACAACGACGAATTGAGAAGTTTTGATCTTATGCGAAGCTCATAGAGCAGTGTACCTAGCTCATTCAGGGGTCATGAAGGTGGGGACAAAGCTTAAGCCCTTATTCTTCTAGAAGGGATTAAGGCATACATTGTCAGCTGTGTGGCGATATTTCTAGAAGGTCGATAGGTGAAGGTTGAACATAGACATCCGATAGGATTGCTACGGCCACACGCTATTCCGAAATCGAAATAGGAGATCATTTTGATGGAATTTTTTAGGGAAATTTTCGTTGATGGAAAGGAGGCATGACTCGAATTTCATGGTAGTTGACACTCTGATGAAGAGTTATCATTTTGTCTCGGTGTGTATGACTTATCAGGTTCCATACATAGCTAGAATTTTATCAGAGAGATAGTTAGACAGCATGGCGTGCCTAAGAGAATCATGTCTGATCATGGATTAGTGTTTATAGGATTCTTTTGGACTAGTTATAAGAGGCCTTGGGAACCCAACTTAACTTTAGTACCACGCATCACCCGGTGACAGATGGGTAGAATGAAATAACGAACCAAATTTTGGAAGGCAGTGTTACGTATTTATGTGTTGGACCAACATAAACATTGGGAATAATTCTTGTTGCTGGCCGAGTTTGCGTGCAACAACCGCCATCAAGGTATTGTTTATATGGAACAATTGAGTTTCTTTGTGGGGATCTGTTTCGAATTCCTTTGAGCTGGGATAGACTTGAGGAAGGGGTCTCAGTGGGACCAAAAGCGATCCACGAAATGGAAGAACAAGTACAAATGATAAGAAAAAGGGTTGGAAGAAATGCAAGGTCAGCAGAAAGGGTTTTGTCGATGCACATCGCGTGATCATTTGTGAAGGGTCTAATGGTTGGTTGTGCCTCATTATTTTAGACATATGCACAATGTTTATCTTGTTTCTGGGTGTGAATTTAGGTTAGTGACCCTATGCATGCGATTGACTTGAGTTCTTTTGGGTGTCGGGCGAGGGTGTGCTCATGACAGAGACAATCCACATTCTTGACCATCACATTCGACAGCTATGATGTCGAACAGGGGATCAGGTCAAGGACCAATGGGACGATTATAGTCCAAACTCGACTACCTGGGAGGACGCATATGATATGCATCAACAATTTCCAATTTGTTTGATGGCTAGACATTTAGATATTGCCAGATATTTTATTTTTACACTTGTATGTTGTGAAACTTCGGGACGAAGTTTAAAACAAGAGGGGGTGTATGTAACATCCCTCTCTTACGCGCACCTAATGCAACTTATTCTTTGAGGACACTTGCGTGAAAGTGATCCAACTCATTATATGATTGACTGTTTTTCTTATGGATTATGATGATGTTGTGGATATGATGATATGTTATTTGATTATAATTGTTTTGACAGATGCTATTGACTGGTTTCTCTTGAGTGTGCAGGACTCTCTACAGATTGAGGATTCCTATGGCATCGATGGAACTCCTTGGACTCTAGATCGAGTCAGGGAGTGGATTGTTTATGGTTTGTGTATTTTTTTTATTGCATATGCGACATATGACTGGTATATTATGATGTTGATTATGGTTCACTGACATGTTTATTAATGGATGCAGGTTGAAGAAAGCTTGCTAATCATACTCACATTTGGAGTAAAGGGGTCATGCATGACAACTAGAGATATTGAGGGAGAGGTGTGACAACAACCCTGCCACAACCTACTAGCACTCTCGTCATGGCTCGAACTGTAGGTTAACGATTACCTAGTTCGAGAGATCCACGATGTCATGAGGACTGACTATGACAGTCCCTCACGAAGATTCTAAGGGGCGCGCAATAAGGCGGGGTCCTTATTCCTTAGAGGTCCTTATTCCTTAGAGGCCCTTAGTCTCCCACAAGGTCACCTGATGAAGTATTGACTCCAAGGGTTTGACGTCTACCAAAATTAGTTAAACAGTGAGTGGCACCCTTGGAGAACGTAGTGCGTCTTGAAGGGCACGTCGCATAAAAGAAACATGAACGAATGTGAGCGGCACCCTTGGAGCACGTAGTGCGTCTTGAACAGAACGTCGCAATTTTTAAACACATGTGATTCAATGAACCTAGGTACCTAGAAAACAATATCTTACCTTGGCATGGTCATCCTTAAAATAATTATGCATCACTAAAGTATATTAATTATAAATTTTCCCTTAAAAATTTGCAAAGCCTAGTTGAAATTAAAGCCTAGGTCTAAGTAGGATTTGAGGACAAAAAATTAATCAAGCAATTAATAAAAGGGGGAGAAATCAAATTAGAATTTAAAAGGGGGAAAAAACAAATTTAGAATTAAATGGAGGATTAAATTATTTAAAAGATTAATTGTTGTTTATGTGCAAAACTTGCTAAATTCGAACTTAGACAAAAAGGGGAAATTAATCGCAAAATGAATGTGGAACATAGAAGGAATCTAGTGTAGAGAACTTTCCTAAAATGAACTCAACTAAGATTTAAGAAAGACGTCAGTCATTAAGGGAATGTGAGGGAATAAAGGGACATCGAGGAGCGTTTCTAGGAATGTTTTTAGGTGGGTGAAGGAAATTGGCAATTTAAATTACTTAATTAAATTAATTTCTGGTGAAACTAAAGGATCGGGTGACAAGTGTACGAGGAAGAGTTTTCCTTATAATAAATAAATAAAAAGAATTTAGTGTGTGTTTTGGCAACAAGTCACTAAGAAAACTCTATAAAATAAATGTTAGAGGAGGAGAATGGATCATGTCTAGTAGGAAAGAGTCCTTCCTGCATATCTGCCCCTTCTCTCCTCGTCCTGGCTGTGATTTCCATGTCCATTTCGTAGGAAAGAAAACCCGCGCTTCACCTTGTTCTCCACGTGTTTCTTGAGGTTTGCGTGAATATTTTTTCCCAATGGAACTGCGTGTTGAAGTCATTTATTCTCGAGCTTATTTTAAAATGGAAGATGGTGGATTTTATCAATGAAGGAAGCCTATCGTTTCGCTTGTTGAGGACATGATCTCTGCAACTTTGTAGTCTGGTTAACAAAGGATGCAGCACCTGAATTTAGTGGGCTAGGGTTTTTCTTGTTTTCACTTTGTCTTTCATTCTATTTGACATGGGTTATTTCAATGAAGGACTTACCCCTCATGGCGGACAGCTCCCTCGACACAAAAGAATAAATTTTTTGAAACACATCTATTATTGCCTAGTAGAATTCACGCCTTGCCCAACGAGATTGGCACTTATTGTCTACGTTTTACGCAACAAACTTACCACCCCTTGCTCAACGTTATTCCTGATTTAACAACGAATTCTTCTCTCCTTGTTCCCTTCCCCTCGCAATTGATGGTCGAACCTATGTTATGGAAAGTTTAAAGTTAAAATTTATGGTGGTTAATTGTATAAAAAAATATTTCAGTTATGAAAGGTTTTTAGGAAAAATTAAAAATGCGTTGTGCTTTTTTATTTAAAGGATTTCTCACTTCAACCTCCCTTGCGGCCACTTATTTCCATATGTAAATGAAAGTGTCCCTGGTCGTTGGCCTCCATTGAGGTATTAACAATCTTAAGGATTTTTGGCTAAGGAATTTAAGTTAGGATTTTTGTGCATGAGTTGGACTTCATTATAATACTCATTGTGCCCTTGCTAGAAGTCAATTCCTAGCTTAGTGGTGCAATGCGAATATTCATTTTTAATTCTTCTTGAACCTCACTATTCGAATCACAAAATTGAATAGCTTTAGGAAATTTGAAGATCAAAATATACCAAGATGAAATTCAACTTGTTGAGATGAACCTCCCAACCTTATAGTACTAGGATAACAAGATCTAACCATCACAATAATTTTGGGATTCGCATGTGAAGGCGTAGCTCTCCTTACCTACACTTAGGAGCTAACTCTGGCATTAAAACGAATAGTTAAGCTACTTGAGGTTAGATTGAAATTAAACGCTTGATTCAATTCTCCACATGTATTATGCCCTTTCTCATTGCCCTTAATTATTGATGGAAGAAGCGACAAAGCTTAGCATTTATTCTATTATGCGCAGATGGAAAAGTAACGAAGGAAATTTGTACTAGATGATATATTTCTTACATGCATCCAATTGCGATGTAACGAGAGTGCTTGATGTAGACATTAGACATCTTGCATGAATTAAATTATCTCTGTGATGTATGTTGATTCAACAATTTTACTCGCACCTTTAAATTTGTTAATGTGTAATTAATAACTAGTTTCCTTGCTCCAATGAATTTTGATGTGCCTGATTGAATTTGAACTTGGTCACTTGTCCGCCTTTAAATATTATTGAATAATGATTGATTATCAATGTACTCTCTTGCACCTTGCGAACTAAGTTCGTTATCTCTTGGGTTTTGAATT
Organism: Picea sitchensis; assembly: GCA_010110895.2. Lineage (NCBI taxonomy): Eukaryota > Viridiplantae > Streptophyta > Pinopsida > Pinales > Pinaceae > Picea > Picea sitchensis. Next base: position 16,623 of record SNQJ01S0188795.1, read on the forward strand.
GTTGATGTATTGATGAAGGATAAATGAATGAATGATGGTTAGGAATCCTAGATATTGCGCCAGTTAAGATTCCGATGATTACCTTAGCGTCAGGAAATAAGGTTGACATTTACTCTTGCGCTTGATTATGTGGATGCATGATTGTCTTAGAATTGATTTCTCTTGCGCAGTGATTTTATTGAGAACACTCTTGCACCTTAGTATGTCGATGTATGTTTATGTTACAGTTTGTTGCTAATGCGTCACTTAATTGTTGTTGAGTGCATGACTAAGTGTTTAGGATCTGCGCCATGAATATAATTGTTAATTGCTTTTGCACCATGGATTTATCGAGATCTTTGATGTGTCGTCTTGAGTCGTGATTGATTGTTAATGCACTAATTTTGTTTCGTTAATTTATATTGGTTGATGTGTTGATGATGTTGCTATTAGTTGTGATGTTTAATATGTAGATGATTGATTGTTAATGCGTTTATATTGGGTCTACATTGTGTCGTAAACGATGGTTAATGCATTGATATTGTTTCATTATTATTTTTGAAAGTTGTGACGAAGATGTTGTTATTTATTATGATTTTTTATTTACCTAACGCAACAATAAAATGAAAAAAAATAAACGTGTACGTCGCTTTTGTTGTCGTAATGATAGGGGCCGTTACAATTACCATCAATCCCCAAATTTTATAATAGTTATGTGATTAACTGATAATTTGCAGGTCTAACCACTAATTGATACTTCTAAGTTGTGGAATAATCTTCAGGAGAAACACCAGTGGTTAGAAACAAATCAGTCTCCTCTATATAGTTCAATATAGCCTCTACTTTTAATAGTTTTTATTTGGAACATTATCATCCAATGCACCATCTGGTTCTCTTGACTCAAGCCTAAAGAGGTGATCAATCCTTACAATATTTTTACTAGGTTTAACCATAAATTCAAAGGAGAATTATTGAAAGAAGAGAAACCACCTACAAATATGACCCTCTAGATGTTATCCACAATTTTTGTCATCGTGATCATGTCATGGTGATGTTATGATGATAGAAAATCAAGCTCCTCATTAAGGACTCCTTCCTGGAAAAAGGGTTGTACTTCTTCATTTCCAAAAATCATGTTTTGAGGACTGTTCGCAGGCTGCATATGTACTCTCCTGCGAGAATCCTAAATTCCCGCATGCTGCATTAATCTTGGGTGTGAACTTCTCGCACTGTGCTCAAGGTCAGGGTGCGAACATCTTTTTACAAAGGAAAATGGATGAGTTCTCGATTCTTCTAGAAGGGAATCTTCTAGAAGGGTGAGTTGGTATTCGAATGGTTGTTCAAAAGTTGGCATTCCAGATTTATTGGGATCATTCTTATCCTAGCAACTAACCTATTCTCTCCTATAAATTGATGAGAATACTCATGGAAAGGGAAAGTTGGCAAACTAGAGAAATCTATTGGAGAATTGGTGCATTATTGTATGGAGAATTGATGCTGCAGCAGATAGAGACAACAGCAAGGTCATAACAAGTAGTTGATTTTCTTCATGCATGAGAAAGTGTGTGTGTCAAAGCTAGAAGCCATTGAAAGGAGATCTACGACATCAAGGCTCAGGTTGTCTATTTCTCTTTCAGTTAATTCAATATACGAATATGTCCCTTTCCCATAATGATGATGTCATCTTATTACATGATTCCT